>JADDOH010008887.1:141793-171809 GCA_016648135.1 Agrypnia vestita | reverse complement strand
AGTTACTTGTGAGCGTTTGGGGGACTAGTGCTGGTGTCGTTCACTACAGCTTTCTTAAATCTGGCCAGACGATTACGGCAGATGTCTATTGTCAGCAACTGCAAAACCATGATGGAAAAGCTAGCTGCTAAACAACCGAGGCTGGTTAATCGCTCTAGGCCACTGCTGCTTCATGATAACGCTAGACCACACACTGCACAACAGACGGCTACCAAATAGAGGAGCTTCAATTGGAATGCACCGTACTCTCCGGACCTTGCCCTAACAGATTACCATTTTTTTCGAAATTTGGATAACTTCTTGCAAAGGAAAAAATTCAACTCCGATGGGGCAGTCCAAACCGCCTTCAAAGATTTTATTGATTCCCTTCCGAATGGTTTTTTTAGTAAAGGGATCGATGAACTACCTATGAGATGGCAAAAGTGCATAGATAGCAATGGTACATACTTTGATTAAATAAATATATTATAATAAAAAAAAATCGACTTTATGTTCCTCCCATACTAAACGTCAATTTCATATGTAAGGACCTAATATTGTCTATTTTCCGAGAAAAGTAACACAAGGATTACGATAGGTATGCATCATTTTAGATATTCGTCAGATTATTAGTCACAACAAAATAAATGAAAGCATAAACATACATTAGTGGCTAACAGTGAAGCTGATCTGCAGTGCTTGGTATCCAGGATGTCCGATGTATGCATGCAGAGTGAACTTTTGATGAATGTCAGCAAATCGAAAGTGATGGTATTCGAGAGAGACGAAAGAGTGACTAAGTGTGATGTAATTATAAACAACGAATGCTTAGAACAAGTGAACGAGTTTGTGTATTTGGGAAGTATGTTTAGTAGAGACGGCAAGGCTGAGAATGATATCGAACGGAGAGTAACTGCGGGAAACAAAGTTAATGGTGCACTAAATGCAATTATGGCCAATAAGAATCTGTCCAAAGAAGCAAGACTAGCGGTACATAATGGCGTTCTAGTGCCAACCCTTATGTATGGAAGTGAAGCCTGGAATTGGCAAAAGAGGAATGAAAGTAGACTGAATGCGGTTGAAATGCGGTCACTAAGACGCTTGTGTGGAAAATCTTTGGTCGATAGAGTGAGGAATGAACAAATTATAAGTGAATGCAATGCTGGCTGTAGTGTGGTAGATAGAATAAAGAAAGGAGTGCTGAGATGGTTTGGTCATGTGGAACGTATGAACGAGGAAAGGATGGTTAAGAAAATATATGAGTGTCAATGTTTTGAAGGCCACAGGAATAGAGGGTGTCCGCGAAAGACCTGGCACGATCAGGTACTACAAGTATTTGAGGATGGCCCTGTTAAAAGCCGCAACAACCGTAGAACGTGTATGAGAAGATGTATGAATGTGGCCGAAGCAAAAGTGGTGTGCCAGGATAGAAGAGTGTGGCGTTCAATCCTCTCTGCCTACCCCTGCAGGGAAACGGCGTGATGGTTAGTTAGTTAGTTAGTTATAAACATACATTTTTTATTTTGTATCATATTTTATTCTCAAATGGAAACTAGAAAACTTGCTAGATGTCTGTTTAATGAACTCGTTTGTTATTAAGTCGGCTGGTAAGATAAATGGTCAATAATCATTCTGACACGGCCTTGCTTTGTATTCAGCTTCGATTGTTCTAAAATCAACAAATTAATGTCACCTTTGCCTTAATCTAACTTCCCGAATGTGTGGTAATCAAGAATACTAATATACCATACAATGTATATTCTCCAAGATTGAGGTAATTTGTATTTGTCATTTTGCTGAGCTTGATTGTTGTATTATACTATTTCTGTCGTATCATTGTTTATTGTATTTGTCTGCATTTACAAACAGAATATGTTCATTCAGCAAGTACTTCAATTTGTCACGAAAACTGTGTTAGAAAATATGTAAAATGTGTATATAAAAACTCGAACATATTTTTGACGACAAATAAATCTCAATTAGCTTAAAAAGAAGAAAAGCCTTTGAATCGTACATAATGCCAGTGACGACGTAAGGCAGGATGCTACAAGATGGACTTCCAGATTTCTGAAGTGGAGGCCTTGGAAGAAGAAAAGCGGAGTTGGAAGACCTTAAAAGAGACGATATGGCAGTTTGGGGGGGGAGGGGAAGAAATGGCTACAAATAGCAAGTAACAAGAAATGTTTGAAGGGTATGGAAGACGCCTATATCCAGCAGTGGAGAAATGAAAGCTGAAGAAGAAGAAAAAGATTAAAAGAGCGCGTTTCATATGTCGTACTGCTCGCAGTCTATTTGATATTACATATTTTGATAGCAATCGATTATTACTTTTATAAATAAAAATACGTACCTATATGTATTCATTCTCTCCATCTATAATCTAATCTCGCCTCGTTATTGAGGCCTTTATAAGGTAGTACTAGGATTACATATTTATTGATCAGTGCTATAATATGTGGCGATGTATAAGTTCCATTTATATTTAATAAATATTTTACTAGTGATGATTAAACCGTTATTTTAACCGATTGTTTTCGGTACAATTATTTAGGATTTGTATCTGATTGTCTATTATTGTTTAGTACCGACGGTTGCAGTCGAATTCCAAAAAATCAGTTGCCAATCATCGACGCAATCGGATACAAATCTCAAATAATGTTTAGTGTGTCACCGGTTAAAACACCGTCACTAATTTATATTGAACATCGCCTTTACTGAATGCCTGAATGCCATTACCTAGTGTACTAGTCTCCAGTAATGATAAAAAAATACTGACGAAAGTTCTTAAAAAATATTTCCTCAGTAGCTATATAAACCAGTGATGGTTTCCTTCATAAAAATATCTTTATACATAATCAGTAATTAGTATCTGTATGCTCAAAATTTTTCATTTTCTATACATAAGTTATTTTTCGTAATTTCTGATTAAACCTTGTTCTTTGTAATTTTAAGTCTTCCTTACCGTAGTGTATAACGTTGTTCTTCCCAGAATAAGTTTTTTTAACTCATTGTGACAAAAATTTGTAATTATGTAGACTTAGATATTAATTAGATAAAAATAATTAGATCCTAAAACAATCTAGTTCCTAAAATATTTTGAAAGGAAATCACACAGTAGGTAGGTACTAATTAGTGTGGTTCAATACCTACTAAAAATTCGTTTATTTTGTGTATCACATGGCTTTCAGAAAAATTGGTAGGGTGTTTTAATAACGTGTTATTGTATTATATAATATTTGTATAGTGGGCAATAATATTTCACGGGTCACTTATGCCGAATGTAAATCACCAGGAGACCTGACTCCTAAGTTATGTGATATCTGATTTATTGTTACACTATTTATATATTTAAAAATAGTATGTAATTATGAACACGTATAGTCTTTATGTACGATTATTTCCCTCCGACACACATCACAAATCTAGTCTGGGTTTGGAAATGCCACCCCCGTCGCTGGTACCTAGCCGCCACCGTCGGTATCCACCCCCGCTGCGAGCTATTCACCAGTCTATTTCCCCTTATCTTGCCGCTACGCACCCCAGACAAATGCGACACTTTGCAACCCAAACGTATTCAAATAAAAGACGTTAAAAACGTACTTAAAAATATATTTTACTTGCTTAATGATAAGTTATATTTAATTTATCTCAAACCGGACAGTTATTACCATCGTTTTAAGTTTGTTTGTAATACTTATGTGTATAGTACAGCCTAACAATATTAATTAGTCTTGCAACTGGGATTTTACTGCGAAATAACTTTGAGTGAGAGGTTCAACTTAAATTATTTCACAGTGAACGAGAATTAGGACCCCAGACTTCGAAGTTAAAATTAGAATTGAGATGGTAAGAAGCATTTTTGCGAAAATTTAGAGTGAATTTTTTTTACTTCAAACCCGTAATGCCCTATTGATTCGAAATCTGGAAGAGAAAAGAAGCCACTGAAAGCTGGAGGCATTTGAGATGTGGTATGTATGCAAAAGATCCTCTGGGTTGACCATATTACCTATGGAAGTAGTATTGAGGCAAACGAATAAACCAAAAAAACGAATTACTACTATCAAACGAAGGAAAGCTGAATACTTCGTACACAACGTACTACTGTTGACGTAGACTAGTGTTATGGTATCTACTCACATCTCCCAAAACAAGAAATAAACAACTACAATCTGTATTTAATGCCGCCGCAAGACTCATTACCGGCGTTTCAAAGTTTGCGCATATCTCACACCATCTTCAAAACCTTCACTGGTTTAAATGTCCTGAGAGGATTGAATATAAGTTATGCCTCACAATATCCAAGGCTATTCACAACATGGCCCCTCAATACATTTTCGACGTCTGCATTCCATTTTCCACAAATAACGGACAACTAACTCTTCGCTCAGCATCAACATCTAATACAAGTCGTTAGTTGAAGTAAATCGCGTTCACAAAACCAATTTCTTGACCGTGCTTTCGCGGTGGCTGGGCCAAAGTTAATTTACTGTTTAATTCACTATCAATGGATTATTAAAATCCATGTACAAGTAATGTTAATAGAAACACACTTTTATTTCTAGTTTTAGAAATCCAGTAGCAGTGTATACATATGTATTTGAAAGATCCGAGGATTGTAATATAATCTATATATATGGAAGTGCTCAGCTATTGGCAACACATTAAAGATAGGGGTGGTTTCGGACAAGACGAGCGTTGGGTGCAAGTCGTGTGCCGCCCATTATGGAGTGCGCCACCCTCGGCTCGAGGGCAGATGAGACTTTTTCGCTCCACTTAATATAAATATGTGATTTTGTTTCAATAATGTGCGATGAAAATTATTAAATTGCCGAATAAAATAGACACCTATTGGATCCATGGGCAACTATAATTAATTTTATATGATAAGTTAGTCTTTAGATAGATGGGGAACGATAAGTACAAAATGAAAAAATGAGGTGAGTCTAGGTCGTGTACGTTAAGACAATAAAGTAAGGAATATTTTGAGTTTGTTCAAATCTTTCAGAACAGTGCTGGATTTATGTCACAGAGACATTATTAAAGTAATAATAATGTCTAATAAAAATAATAATGTCTCTGTGACATAAATCCAGCACTGTTCTGAAAGATTTGAACAAACTCAAAATATTCTGAATTGTAAATACTGGTCAAAAAGGAATTTAACAAAAATTGGAAATAATATTTCCTGGCGTATCCTAGTGTAATGCAAGTATTCGGATGAATTTCATTACACATAATAAAAAGGATATTGCTCCCTAAATTCCGTAAAATCAATTGTAGATTTTCTCATTAGCGACATCTGTGGGGATTTAGGGGAATGAAAATGGCTTTGTACAGGCCGCATGGAAAAGGCGCTTACAACTCATATATGAAAGCTTCACGCAATTTGAACATATATACAACTTCCAAAAAATGAATAAGCATGGTATATTCTATCATGGGTGGAAATGGCGAATGTTACAATTGTGTAAAGTGATCACTTAAGCCAACCAAAAGACAGGTCATAAGTCCTGTTACACCCAAATGACTTCTATACCTACTTTCCCATAATTAATACAGTTTCGTCTCTGTGAGATATCTATAATATACACTAATTGATTAATAAAGTAAGGCTTATAAATTACAACTTTGCTTTTTTTTTTAAAGTCAATTAATTTTTAAAACTGCGTATCGCGTTTTGCCATCTTACTGCACATTTACCGGTCCAGATATACTCGATGTTGAAGTAAGATTTGTGAATGGAATAAATTACAATGCCCATTAAAAGTGTACACGCACGCACCCCCATAATCCCGACACGCTTTAAGGGTGTCAGATTTTAGCTGCATTCTTTATCGCACACAGCACACAAAGGGAGGAAAAGCATCGAAAGTGAGGGGGTAGGGACCTCCGGCAAGGGTGGTCGCGGTCGCGCTCTGATCTACCCTCGGCACTGTGGAGAGGGCTTCCGATTCGAGGATCGACAGTCGGCACTGTAGACTGTAGACCCTCTCATATTTCATCCTTTAAAACACTCAACGACCTTCCGCTTTTTACAGACGTAACGGAAACGGTACGAATGCGGTCTAGGTCGGCAGTGTGCGCTATGTGGTGCGGTTGAAATATTAAATCCATTGTCTAGAGGTCTAGACCGTTTCAATTCACTCCGCTGAAAGGGAAGGTTTTGAATAGATTTATAAATAAGAGAGTCTAAAACAGTTCGAGAGGTTGCAACGGTTTGAATTTCAGTTGTTTTCTTTGAATGTTTGAATGCAATACTTTTTGTTAGAATGTTTGGAGTGAATTTCAAGTAATAATGTAACACTATTTTTACCAGTCCTACAAGAAAGCGGTTATTCAAGTCCCCATTTTGAAATTTCAAGACGGGACTAATGGTTAAGCAACGAAATTTTAAAGTGTATTTATTGCCGGAATTATTCTTAAAAAAATGGACACTAAAATAAAATACTTAGTTTTCTCACTCTCAAAAGTAAAGTAAGTTTTGGTGATTATTTTTGCTAGACACGGGTACTATTTGCATGAAATAAAATTTTCAATGAATTAAATAAAAATGTTTGAAAGACATTAGCGCTCCATTCACATTCCATTAATCCGAGGGACGGAGAGGATTGTGTCTTCGCTATAGTCCAGGCGCCAGAGGTACTTGAGTATGCAAAATATGAGGACCGCTGACAATTGATTCTAGTTCAGAAAAGCCTATAGATTAACAATCTGAATGTTGCCAGAAGCCCAGCTGGTACAATTTTTTTATACCCCCCCCCTCTACGCAGCAAGTGAATCGATTGAGTACAAGCTATTGAGCTATTTTAATGATTATATTAGAGTCATTAGTTGAGTTTTTTTAATAATTAAAGGTAATAATAGGTTATGAAATAAAATTAAAATAGAAATAATTGATTAAAAATCATAAATTGTAGTTAATGTCAATGTTAATGTCAAGTGTCAATGTTATATAATGGCATACCATTGACATAATTGTTATGTTTTATTTCCATCTTGAGAATAGACAGGATAATACGCCATTAAAATGTCAGCATAATAATAAAATATTTTTAAAATAAAACACAAATTTGTTGTTTGGATTGTTAGTACACAAACAATCCTGAAGGAAAGAGCATTGTTCTCGAAACATGTAGATTTTATATCTAATAAAGTGGTGAAAACAAAGTGACTTGTTTTTTATTTTAATAATAATAATGTCACCACAAAGTTCAAACCTTCATTCAAAAGAAACAATATTCTTCGAACAATTGAAATATTTTGTTATTTTTCCCCTATTTAGTCGTTTAAAAAGTGTCTTGAAAATATTATTCCGAAAAATATCTATCAAAGTGTAAAGATTAAAAGTTGTTCTCAAAGTTAAACAGTTTATTAGTTAGATATAACGACACAATAGATAAAGCAATAGTTAACGCGACCACACACACGCTCGTCAAGAAGAGAAGTAAACAAACAGGAAATAAACAAATTACAATCTGTATTTAATGCCGCCGCAAGACTTATTACCGGCGTTTCAAAGTTTGCGCACATCTCAAACCATCTTCAAAACCTTCACTGGCTTAGATGTCCAGAGAGGATTGAATATAAGCTTTGCCTTACAATATTTAAGGCTATTCACAACATGGCCCCTCAATACATAACCGACTTCTGCATTCCATTCTCCGCAAATAATAGACAACTAACACTTCGCTCAGCATCAACATCTAATACAAATAGGTTAGCTGAAGTAAATCGCGTCCACAAAACTAATTTCGGTGATCGTGCTTTCGCGGTGGCTGGACCAAAGTTATGGAACAAACTACCTAACAAACTGAGACAAACTGACAGCTTACCACTGTTCAAAAAACAACTTAAGACGCATTTATTTAGACAATCCTATAAAAACCTATAAAATCTAACCACAACAACGCTAGCTAATGTTTTCCACTCATATTGTGCACTCCGCGAAAACACATAATTCTTTCAGGGACTCACAAACTATTATAGTACTCAATTTTAATTCCACTTCTTGTATGCCACCTAGTGAATAAGTAATAGTAAATAAGTTTTTTCTTTTCTAGCAGTAAGTTGTCTTGTAAGATAATAATTTCTCTGTGTAAAGCGCCCTTGAGGTGAGTATTTCGCGAAAACGGCGCTATACAAATTATCCAATTATTATTATTATTATTAAGTGGCCCGTTCAAAAAATGGCGGTCCGTCTCACGTGCCTCCGCCTTTCCCGCCTTCCGCATGCACCGCAGCACCCTCTGGTGGTGGAACATCGGTGTTGCCATGCAATAAAAGTATTTCGATTTATGAAGAAAAAAGACATGCACCCTTTTATTAATAAACAAAGTTTTTAATGATTTTAGATTATTTTTATTTGGCTTTATTCAAACGAAATCCCCATTTTTAATAACGGTCCACAGCTGCAGTCATGTACTTAGAATATTACATTATTAGATTATTTTAACTGCACGTGAGTGTTTATTTCATTATAAAGTCTTCCCCAGAATGCGAAGAGAACCTTGATCATGATCTAGCGGTAAGATCTCAGACTGGAACTATACATTCTAGAGATGCGGCGTGTTATTTTCTCAGTTATCTCAATCTATAACATACAGACGTGTGCAGATTATTAGACTCATACACAAATTTGCATGTTTTTCATCTTAGGAGGTAATTTTAACACCCGTTTTACAATTTATTTATCTAATTGTTTTATATTTAATAAGAGCTATGTTAAGTCTTTGTTTTTTTAACATGGTAACCATGTTTTGAGATTTATTTTGTTAATGGAATCATTATTGCAAAATATCTAGTCTTTCAGTTCTACCCGTGTAAGTCCCTTAAGTTTGGAGGGTATTTTTTGCGATTTCAGAGGTTTTTGTGGAATAATATTGTAATAATTTCCTTAATTAATTGTGGAAGATAATTCGCCAATTTTTAATGTTTTTAAATAACACTGCACCACCCGTTCAGTCGTTTTTTGACCCAGTATGAAATTTTAAGGATATGGGAAAGAGAAGTGACTTATCCCCACGAAAAGTGCCAGAAGTTAGGCTTTTATTGCATGAAACTAATCATTCATAAAGAGTAATAATCAATAAATTGAATATATTACAGAAATCTGTAAGTAGAATTTATCAGTTGCTGCAAGATAATGTCCTGACTGGGAACAACCGAGTTGGAAAATGTGGCGCTAAGCCAACTTTGACCCCCCCGATCCAAAGGAAAACTGGTTACTATATCGCTGAAAAAGCAAAAACTTACATCTAAGAACCTGAGTGATCAAATTAAGGTAAAAGAAGTAAATATAAGCGCTAGTTTCGTCAGAAGAACTCTGATTAAAGAAGGGATGTCTGCACGGCGTCCAAGGAAAAAGGCAAAAATCACACCAAGAATGGTAAAACAAAAGATTTTTCGACCCAAAAGTGTCAAACATATGTCTGAAATTAATTGAGAGAAGGATTATATGAAAATACCTCAGAAATAAATGTTTATTTTCAGATTAGAGGGTCACAAATGGGCCAATCAGAGATTAAGTGTTCCCATACAAAAATAAACTTTTATTTTTGGGTGTTATATTTTAATCTTAATCCATGACGATGAGCCCAAAATGCGTGATATTATTACAGGTATGTTTCAGTGATGAATCGATATTTCAAGTGTCGGATAAATGCAGCCAGTACGTTCACAGACGAAGAGGGGAAGAGTTGAAGGTGGAATGCGTGGCGCAAACTGTAAAACATCCCACATCGGTTATGGTGTGGAATATGCTCTCTTTCCATGGACCAGGCCGCCTTTACATTGTGGAAGGTACCATGAAGAAAGAGCAATATATAAAGTGCTGGAAAACCTAATGCTTCCGCAATATCGCGAGTGGTTTCCAGATAGTGATGGAACATTCATGCACGACAAGGCTCCGTGCCACAATGCCAAAGCTGTTCACAAATTTCTTCAAGATATGCAAATTCCAACGCTTCCATG
This sequence comes from Agrypnia vestita, assembly GCA_016648135.1. Classification (NCBI taxonomy): domain Eukaryota; kingdom Metazoa; phylum Arthropoda; class Insecta; order Trichoptera; family Phryganeidae; genus Agrypnia; species Agrypnia vestita. The sequence goes on along the minus strand of JADDOH010008887.1, from coordinate 161,861 downwards.
GCCTGAAAATAGTCTCGATATGAACTCTATCAAAAATCTATGATCGATTGTGAAGAAAGAATTGAAGAAAAAAAGAAAAGCACCAAGCAAAATCTCATTGAGGAATTTCAAATTTTTTCGAATTTTGAAATTGAAATTCGAAAAATTTCGAATTTCAATTCAAGTATAGCATCACAGCCAAGAAATAAAAAACAATTGCAAAAATCTGGTGCACAGCATGCCAACTAGGATTAAATTTCTTCTAAAAAACAAAGGAATGTTCACCAAATACTAGATATAAGCCATTAATGTAATTACAGTAATTATATGTCATTAAAGTATGAAAATTAAGAAAAAATTGTTTGATTCTAGTAATCTGCACACGTCTGTATTTGGTTGAGTTATAGTACTCCCAGATCCGGGAAGAGTGATGATGTTTAGAAAGCAGAGCCCCGATCCCCACCAGAAACGTGAAGAGATTGTTGCAGACGATATGGGGATTGTTTTGGGAGGAGCTCCTTACACAAAACCGCCCGTGAACAAACAACCTGACAACCAATGTAGATAATATAGAAAACAGATCACTCGATCGAACGATTTTTTATTTGCAATTTAAATGTTGGTAGAAAAATAATTACGGTTTTTGCATTTTTCGTATTCTTACATCTGGGTAACATCGGCATATTAATTTATTATTATGTTTTCTTCAAATTAGGCTACTGAATTAAAGATATAAAATAAGCAAATAAGAGTAATTTTGTATGAGTTCAAAATGGTAAAAGCAGCAAAAACATCTCGTAAAGTAAATTCTTTAGGGCACTGTTAAGGAACACGCAGTGCAATGGTAGTTCCAAGAGCAGGGAACGAGAGCCTCGAAGATGAAGAAGATCGTGGGCATCCTTCTTCTGTTAATAACGATCAGAATCAGAACCATGCCTGGTTCGATTCGAGAGTTTGCACAAAGTAAGACGTTTGTCATCCAACGTTCTCAAACACCGAAAACACCAGGAATATAAAAAAAGGTTGACAAATAAGTTATTTATATTTTTGTAGTAATATGTCTATTCCTAATTATAAATTTGTGTTACTCCTATCGTTATTACTTCTTGCTAGTAGCAATGTTCATTTTTAATATTATTTATATTTCCTCAAATTTCCTCAAAGTGCTCATATATATTTGTTTGTTCATATATGTATATACTTTTACTTTACTTGTCTTTTTATTTTTATATACTTTATTTCTTATATCTTTCCTACTATACTTTACTTTCTTCTTATTCATTTAATAACGTAACCATGAAATTAGATATTTTAATGGAGACTCAATGAATGAATGGAATGACTACACAAAAAAAAAACTGTAATTTGTACTTATTACTTTCTTATTCTTACCATAAGTCATGTTTGATGCAAGTTGTTATAAAATAAAATAAAGTTATCTAGCTAATATGACCTTTAATTTTTCCTTCCAAATAAATGAAGTACGGGAGGTGTCCTTTGGTGGAGATGTAGGGACCATTCATTCGCACGCGTGAATGAAGAAGTATAATTAGTGCCCCTCAGATTGTCAATTGTGAAATGACACGATATTGCACTACATTTTGCCAAAAGCTTGGCGATACCCAATTGGAAATTATTCGCAAGGTCAAACATCATTTTGAGAACGATGCTACGAGCATATCACGGATAAAGGAGTGGTACAACCGCTTCAAATGTGCTTCTGGTCGCACATCAGTGAACAGCGAACCGAATATTAAGACAGTGTTCGGCACAAACAACAAGGTTAAGGACCTCTTAAGACCAGCGAAGGATCGGGATCCCCTTGAGACCGACGGTGTTTATAGGCTCGATTGTCAAAATTGCGACAAAGTGTATGTGGGACAAACAGCACGCACGATTTCAAAGAGGGTTGATGAGCATAAAAGAGCATGCAAACTCGGTCACCCGGAAAAATCGGCATTGGCTGAGCACTTTCTAGATACGGGCCACCATTTTTCATTTGAGCCAAAAATCTTAGGAAAGCCCAAAAGTCACCACACGCGCCTGGTCAAAGAAGCAATCGAAATATACAAGCACCCGGTAAACATTAATAGGGATGACGGTCTTAAGTTAAGAACATCGTGGTATCCGGCGCTGCAGGATAAATCAAATAGACGATCCGCACAGTCCGACATCCGTTAGTAGATATATAAAACACTACAAGAAGACACACACCTTGCTTTCGACACGGTACTGCAATCCAGTATTTAACATAACACAAACTTGGAGACACCCTGACTTCGGTACGGTATTGCAAGGTAATACTTAACCTACACTTCAACACTCACTCATCACATCAGCCCTGACGATGGACCCTGCAATGGGATCCGAAACGTTGGCCAGAGAGGTCACACACACACGGCAGAATATCCCAGAAAACTATACACAGAAGATTCTGATCGGCCGTGAAAACCTAAGGACATTTTTAACAGCGAACCGCATCCCGATTGGCCCTTTAACGAGTGGTCCACCAAGTGCGGACTCTGTCACGCAGGATCGTTGTATCACAGGCCAACAGTTTGCTAACGAGCTGGCGGTAAGCATTGGATCAATTTTAACCGAAGATTTATTCTTGAAGAGAGTGTCCTTAAAAAGTATCCCTTAGCAGCACCATCGAGATAATGCCCCGCCCATTCTTTGCATTTGATTTCTTGCCCAAACCCAGTATTTCCCGGCACGGCGGAATCTTCGACACTGACACGATTGTGTATATATTAGGTCCTTACATATGAAATTGGCGTTTTGCCGTACTGGCAAATTTGATCTCAAATATCTTCTCTTTGGTTAGGAATTCCAAATCCAAATTTATACAGCTATTTACTCATGTATTTGTGTTTTGAAAATTATAATTCATTTGTTTTTTCCTCAATTGTTTTTTTCTTTGCGTCACTCAGTTTACAAAATGAAAAACTTGAAATATCGCGTTATTTACGAGTACGAGTTCCACCGTGGCACCAGTGCTGCAGAAACGGCTCGAAGGATTAATGATGTGTATGGCGACGGTGCCGCAAAAGAAAACACAGTGCGTTTTTGGTTCCAACGTTTTCGTTCTGGAAATTTCGACCTGCAGAACAAGCCCCGTGGACGGCCGGAGACCAAAGTTGATAATGAAGAATTGAAGGCTATTGTGGAAGCGGATCCATCGCAAACCACATCCGAGTTAGCTGCAGGCTGCGGTGTTAGTGATAAAACTGTTTTAATCCACTTGAAGCAAATTGGTAAGGTGAAAAAGCTTGAAAGGTGGGTACCTCACGAATTGAGTGAAGCAAATCAACAAACGCGCGTTGACTGCTGCGTTGCATTACTCAACCGGCACAATAATGAAGGGATTTTAAATCGAATCATTACCTGTGATGAAAAGTGGATCCTGTACGATAATCGGAAGCGCTCATCGCAATGGCTGAACCCTGCCGAACCAGCCAAACCATGCCCCAAGCGAAAATTGACTCCAAAAAAGTTACTTGTGAGCGTTTGGTGGACTAGTGCTGGTGTTGTTCACTACAGCTTTCTTAAATCTGGCCAGACGATTACGGCAGATGTCTATTGTCAGCAACTGCAAACCATGATGGAAAAGCTAGCTGCTAAACAACCGAGGCTGGTTAATCGCTCTAGGCCACTGCTGCTTCATGATAACGCTAGACCACACACTGCACAACAGACGGCTACCAAATTAGAGGAGCTTCAATTGGAATGTCTAAGACATCCACCGTACTCTCCGGACCTTGCCCCAACAGATTACCATTTTTTTCGAAATTTGGATAACTTCTTGCAAAGGAAAAAATTCAACTCCGATGGGGCAGTCCAAACCGCCTTCAAAGATTTTATTGATTCCCGTCCGAATGGTTTTTTTAGTAAAGAGATCGATGAACTACCTATGAGATGGCAAAAGTGCATAGATAGCAATGGTACATACTTCGATTAAATAAATATATTATAATAAAAAAAAATTCAGCTTTATGTTCCTCCCATACTAAACGCCAATTTCATATGTAAGGACCTAATATAACGTTTGTGATTGTGTTACGCAGTTTGTAACGTTGACTCTATCAAGGGCACTATGAAAGAGATCGGAGTAAGTATAGTGTGTATGAATAAATCTATTTCTGCCGACCGAAGGTTACACATTTTTTGAAAAAACAACTTAGATACCTATTCATTGAATGTCAGTAATCTTAGGTATCAAAATTGTTTTTTTTAACGGAGATTATGGACAATTTGGCCTTAGAAGGTTGACAATTTAAGCCTACGATGGCCGACTTGAACACTGCTACGTGAATTAGGGTTTTCTGGGCCAAAAGCTATTCGTCTATTGAACAGAAAACCATTAAAGTAACCATCACACAATAATTTAATTTTAAAACTGTATACTCTACTCGCGATTATTTTATCTTTCTTCATTCGATTTCCATCAGTACTCAAGCATTTAAATAAAATGTGTTCTTACTTTCCCGACCAATATTGTATTACGGTTATAAAAGCGGTACAGTTCATTCATTTAAAAATCAAACCGAAAGCGATAAGAGAGTGTGAAATTCTCATTCTCTTTTAAATTTTATTTAATGCGTTTTGGAAAGTAATTTACCTACATACTTACCTTCTAATCTGTGTACGTTACATGCAAATGCGTATTACTTCTTCTGTGTGTGGATCCGTGTACTTGCCTACGTCACTATTCAGTTTCTTAAAATACAACTAATTGTCTTTCAGTTTGGCATTTACTGTTCTGTATAAAATTAGTAAATCGCTCAAAGTTTTTATACACCACAAATTAGTTTGTTAGTCAGATAGTTCATTAATAAATTATAATTCACTTATTTAACGGTAACAATACGTCCTGATGCGCGACGGGTAAAATGACCCACTCACTGATCTCCCGCCCAAATATAACAATGTTATGTTTGTGTAATTGATGTTAGCTTAAAGCCATTAATGTTTGAGCGAGTTCGCACGCAAATCGCTTAGTGATGAAAAATTTTACGTAGGTATGTTTACATAAATTTTTTCATGGTTCTTAGGACCGACTGCATCAACTTTCTTTTATAGTAATCTTTCATTTAAAGCATAATTTTTTGGGTTTTCCACCCATCAAACAATCGGTTTTCGTAAAAATCTGCTTCAGACGAACGAGTAGTAAACATTGCATGTATTTTGAAAGCGTGAAATATAATAACTCGATACCTGATAAAAAATAAGTCTTATAATGATACTAGCGGCCGGCCCCGGCTTCGCACGAGTATTTAACAAAAATTTCAAAAATTATACATTTTAACATACATGGAACTTGGGAATGGTATAATTCAAAAAGTTATTTACAGGTACTGAATACGAAGTGATTTATTTGGATAAGGATAAATACCGAGGTGCGAATAATGTAGTTATTGTGATAATTGTAACAGACGTATAGTATCGCGGACTTTTTTGTGTAATATATTGATGTCCTCTATAAAACTGTAGTACATCACTTTGCTCTATTGTCAATAATTTCCGCAACGTACGCGATATAAGGTTTTTTTAAATTTTTTTCACACGTCGGGTTACATTATCGAAGTTTTCATATGGATCTCTAACTTTTTTGAAAATATTCTATCGCCTATGTTCATCAGGGATAATGTAGGAATCTAAATGTGAAAAAAAATTAAAATCGGTCCAGTAGTTTCGGAGCCCATTCAATGCAAACAAACAATGAAATCTTTCCTCTTTATAATATTAGCATAGATAACCTATTATTTACTGGACGTTTACTCAACATAGCTTCGTTTTTTTTAATAATGTCTTTGATAATAATAATTTCGAAAGGGCGTATTACAATAGGTCACGGGTAATAATTTCGCGTAGGTACTTGTTGTTTAAGTTGATTACTTTATTTCTATGATGTATTTTGTCCAAATGTATATTTTAATTAAACGAATATTGTTGTAGGATTGTATCTCCCCATTCCCTTTTCCTTAATTTATTAGTATATTTTGTTTTTAAACTAAATGTGGGACATGTTACACCGTTTTACCCTATAGGCACATAGTTTTATGTTTTATGTTTAACATAGTTTTGTTGTTTATGTTTGATATTTTTTATTATTAATTAATTATTTATTTATAAAAATTGTATTGTGCATTATGTAAAAACTTGCCAATCAAGAACGTATTCCTAAATTGTATTTATTTATTCGCGATATTTATTTATTTTTTCTCAAAATTATTTTCAATTCTTTTTATCATTGAGGCATTACTTTGTATTTGTATTTTTTAGTATAAAATTGTATTTATTGATTTGCCTTAGTATGAATATTATTTACAATTTATTTTATCATTAAGTCATCATTATTTATTAATTATTAATTTATTGTAAAAAGTGTATTGTGTAATTACATTCTAAATGTTCACAAAGTATTCATACCTTGTACTCTAATGTCACTCTAGGAGTATCTATTAGAGTTATTAATGACCTGTTGTCGGTCTGTTTGTTACAAAATAAAAATAGATTAAAGTAAAATAAAAATAAATAAACTAAAAAAATAAAAATAATAATAATAAACAATAAAATAAATATAAAAAAATTAAATAAAATAGAAATGTTAATAACAGTCAAAAATTTAACTTTATAGAATGAGGATAAAATTGTCAAATACTATTTATTATTATATATGAATATTATTGTATTGTATATATAATATTGTATTAAAAGTTGCTGCGAGTTATGTTGCGAATTTGCACATTGGTGAGACTAATTTTTTAGTATACATATAAAGGGGTTATTAGTTATTACGTATGATTTATTTGGTTGGGCCACGCAGCACTTAACAGTCATCGAAGTCATTGCTGAACATAAGACCAATAGACAAAGGAGCGACAATGTGACCTACCTTTGGCTGTAGAGCCAATATGATATAAACAGGCACGAGGATATCGATCCGTGATAAAACACAGTTTTATAAGAAATTATTGTACTCACGGACAGATAGACGAGTGGGCGACATGAAATATCATCTTACCTGAAACAAATTGAAAGCAAACAATTAGATATTGGTGTGATTTAAAATAATAATACATCAGTTAGCAGATATTAAAACATATCGATAATTTTACAACCGAGCCAAGTTTTTCGCAGTGAAAAGAAGATTAATGATGTGGATGTTGCATCTCAGTAGCCACAACTTGTGGACGGATAAGTGATTTTTCTTCTTCCAATATGGTGTTCACATTCTTATGGATCCACTGGGTATGAGTATTATTTCAATACGGCCAGCTCACGGTAGCCTTTGGGACCTACACAATCCTAAAATTGTTTCTCGCTCAGTTAAATTTTCGAGCGCGGAATTCATTTTTATTCTGTTTATATCCACAATTTAGACAAATTTTCTTTTTTCCTTGGCGTACTTATGCAAACGGAGCTCCGTCAGTTTCTTGACACCGCCATTATTGTCCAGCCTGCTGGACCATCTACCTCTTGATATTATCCGCCCACCTACCTCTTGATATTATCCACCCACCTAACTCTTGATATTATCCGCCCACCTACCTCTTGATATTATCCCCCCACCTACCTCTTGATATTATCCGCCCACCTACCTCTTGATATTATCCGCCCACCTACCTCTTGATATTATCCGCCCACCTACCTCTTGATATTATCCGCCCACTTACCTCTTGACATTATCCGCCCACCTACCTCTTGATATTATCCGCCCACCTACCTCTTGATATTATCCGCCCACCTACCTCTTGATATTATCCGCCCACCTACCTCTTAATATTATCCGCCCACCTACCTCTTGATATTATCCGCCCACCTACCTCTTGTTATTATCCGCCCACCTACCTCTTGACATTATCCGCCCACCTACCTCATGATATTATCCGCCCACCTACCTCTTGATATTATCCGCCCACCTACGTCTCGATCTTGCTCTCGGTCATGATCCTGTTGGCTCGCGTATCAGTGTTGAGTGCTTTTTTCGAGACTCATCTGCTCTCGCTATATATTACGCCCAATGTAATCCTTGCTATCACCTTCGTCAGGATGTATGTTGCGGCATATCATTCACTTTCTTTAACCTCCATTCTCCTGCACTCTTCACTTAGCGCGAGGCATTATTTTCAAACAATTGTAACCTGATTTCTTGCGCTAAAGTGAGAGACCAAACTACACACTCATATAGTGACTGCTTTATACGAGTGTGCAGTGTGCACTTTGGTCTTGCTCTATAAGAGTGATCACAGTTTAATCCTATTAAAATCCACGTATATAGTTCAATCTTTGTTAAACTCCTCCTCCGTATTCCGATCAGGTTAGGTGTACAGTATAAATCTTGCACAACGCTTAATTTTCGAACATCCGCTACCTGCTTTTAGCGCTAATGTGAGAGTCCAAGCTTCGTGCCCGTGCAGAACGATCGTTATGTTGTATCAGTGTTAGGTTAAGTTTAAGTTTTAAATTCTAGGGCAGCAGCCTTAATGACAACAATTTCCGTACAGCAATGTTACACGCGTTTGATGACATTATATTGTTAATTATTTCTTGTCGCTTTTAATACTTTGCGCTCGAAAACGACAGTCGGATTGAAGTAGAGTAATCAGAAGGAATATTGTTTATTTGCTAACAGCCCCTCGTTCAGCGTTCAGTGTTGGATTTCACCTTGTGTCCACTTGTCTGGCGCGCGTCGTCTGATGTAAGCCGCACGACCATATTGTTCCGAGTGCCGCTGCTGGGAGATTTCCCTTTTATTCTTTTGTCTATGCCTCGTCGTGCGCCATATCCTCCCTTTGTCCGCGCTTATCTCCATTGTGAGATTTGTGTTAATGGGCGACATTCGGGGCCCGGGCGCTGAACGGCTGAATACCGAGCGCCGCGCTGGTGGAAGCGTCTCCTGGCGCCATTGGCGTGCCAGGTGGCGAGGCGCGTTGCACCGTGAAGGCACGAAATTCGTGTCGCGGTTAACAGTAAAACCGTCACGACATCAAAACGTATTATTTAAATAATCAAGACAGGAACTTGAGGTTTAATGTCAAATTCAAATTCAAATTCAAATGTTTATTCAATGTTCAATGTTACAAATGTTTACAGTGTTTACAAAATTTAATGAAGCTTTTTTCATTGTTGTTGAGTGTCTTGGCAGCAAGTAAACACTAAATTGATTTGACGCCCTGCCTGGTACACTAGTAATTTACTGTATTATAGCAGACAGTGCTCTTCCAGTAGTATAATGTTCAAGAATATTTATTATTTATATAACATTTGTGAATAAATCTTATTGCCAATTAAAATTAAGTAATAGTAATAATTAAATGTTTACAATTTAATAATGGTGTTAATTAATTATATTATAGACAAAGGAAAAAAAGTGATCTGAATAGGATATTAATAAAATAAAATAAAACAATTAAAAGTATTTAAAAAGATGACAGTAACAGTAAGACAGTAAGTGACAGTAAATGTTCTTGTAGGAATAGTATATTTTAAATTTAGTTTATATCATGGCTTTTAATAGGTTTTGGGCATGCTTCCTTCCCTTTTCATGCAGCCAGAGTTTCACTTTAGAAGAAAAATACGCGAGACTATGGCTACATGTTTTAAGTTTAGTGTTAAGAGTATTGAATGTTTTTGGTGCTTGGAAGAGGTGAAATCTTTGTGAAAATGTTTTTTTGAATTTTGGTACAAGATAGTTGCAGTTCACCTGTGCCCTTGTTGAATGTGAGTGAGTTATTTGTTGTGAATGTGAATTAAAAATGTCTCGCTATGATTTTCAATGTAATTAAGAATTCATATTAAGTTGCAAAAAGGTGACGTATATTTCAAAGTTCAGAATAAAATTTGGCCGAGAGTTTTCTTTATTTTTAATTATTGGAAAAATTCAAATATACATTTTTAAAAAATCCCATATACCTGAGTCAGTTCCCATTTTTCGGAATATGTATAAAAGAGAATGAAAATTAAAACAAATTAAAATTAGATAAATCTCTTGGAAAAAATACAATAAAAACCAACTATTGATAGAAAAGATATAAAAATTAACAATGACACATGAGCAACATGCGGCTAGCATTATTTTGTTGCTATAATGTGAACCGCAATCTTGTTCGCTAAATAAAAAAATTATATTTAAAAAACATCAGTTTCTTACTCGGAACATTTGGGGAATATTAATGTACTACCTGTAACCCGTCAAAAATGGCGTTACTTTTACATGTCGGTTCCCAAGGAATAAGTATGTGGATATTTATTTTATTTAAAAAAACGATTTTTTTAAATTTTTATTAATTTAAAATAAAACTTACAAAATATGTTTTCTAGATGGGTTTAAAAATAGATGCGTTATTTATTTAAATTAGTTCATACGTAGACATTATGTTTATGTAATGTCTATTTTAAGTAGGTATATATAATAAAAAAACTAACCCATAAAAACTACTCTTCTCGAAACTATAGTAGTGATAAATTTAACTTAACGTGTGTGCATTACCTACAAAGTTCAATTTAGTTTAAATTAAAATAATTCATCACTGGGACTCGAACTCAGAATATTCTATTGTCGAAATAGTGCTTTACTATAGGTCGACCACAGTCAAAAGACCAGTCCCTAGCTTTGTCCGGTAAGAAGAAAGCGGGGGAAAGTTGCCTGGCAAGCCCGTATTACAAGCCTCAATATGATATTCCAAATAAATACATATTTTTTAGTTTAAAAAAGGTTACATACTTACTAGAAAAACTTTTTTTGTGTTCATTTTTTGCACATATTTTTTGCGCACATTTTTTTGAACGCATTCTAGCTATAATAAAGCTACAATTACAAACAAAATAAATATCATTCACATATACGTTTCTGTACATAAGTTATTTTTATATCCCTGCACGTGATAAATCGAAGGACATTTGGGTATTATATATATAGGTAAGATCAAATAAATTAGTTGAAATTTCTCCACTCTTCCTCCCCTTTGTATTCATAATCGCGTACAGTCCTAATTAATCCTACATTATTTAAATGGGGTTACAAATGAATACTCTTTATATTTAGAATATTTAGTGAAATTCGTCCAAGATGGTTACATAGCTTTGATAGTCGTTTGTGTGTATACGGATTATGTACCTACATAACTACATACACGTACATATTTTTCTTCTAAATTCGCCAAAAAATCGACAGTTAGAATTTGGGAAATCGTGTCTGTCATATTTCTAATTAATACACAGAATAAATGTTTCGTATCCTTTCGTACTCGGAGCGTACAAGTGAGCGTGAGGAGTGTTTTGTTATTCGACTCAACCTGTGGAACACTTTTCGGAGAACCGATACCTCTATCGTGTTGTTAAAAGCTCTCTCTGTCTCGCACACGAGGATTAATGTTGACACCTAACACAATTCCATAGAAAACAATACGACATTATTTTGCAACATGCAGAGATTGCCATAAATTATTTTAGAAAGGTACACGATTTGTTCTGTTCGATCTAAAGAATACAATATCTTATAAATCGAAATAAAATAAATAGTGATGTTTTATTGAATTTTTAATAACTGTTAATAATTTAGTGACGCGCAGATTGTGCTGCTGACACGTTGCGGTAAAACAACACCAAGTCCCGGCCAGCCATCAAAAGTTTTACCTACAAAGAGCACGAATATAATAAACTCGTTTACAAATCAAAATGAATGTTGAATTTGATTTGATAAATTAGGCGCTTGCAATCAGAATATTGAAATAAGCTGTACGTAAATATATATTTCTGGAAAAAAGCGAAATTAAATATTCATCTGACGCAGTATTATGATACATATATTAAAATCTGAATAGGTAGTATGATTATTTATTCGACGAATATTTTTTCTTCGCAATGAAGGTTTGAACTTTGTGGTGACATTATTATTAAAATAAAACACAAATCACTTTGTTTTCACCACTTTATTAGATTATACAATCTACATGTTTCGAGAACAATATTGTCTTCAGGATTGTTTATCAGATGTAGGTGTAGATGTAGATTTTATATCTAATAAATTGGTGAAAACAAAGTGACTTGTGTTTTATTTTGATATGTTTATGTTTCAATAGAAATACTAAGAGTTATATATTTTATTTGAAATTATTTCGCATAAATTCTAGTTACGTACAGTCTATTATTTCAAAGAACTGACTTCACGCCGCTGGCGCTGCTAACAATCCACAACACAACACGCAGGATGGTACTGGCAAATCATTTGTTACTTATACATAGAGCACAACACAACACGCAGGATGGTACTGGCAAATCATTTGTTACCTCTACATAGAGCACAACACAACACGCAGGATGGTACTGGCAAATCATTTGTTACCTCTACATAGAGCACAACACAACACGCAGGATGGTACTGGCAAATCATTTGTTACCTCTACATAGAGCACAACACAACACGCAGGATGGTACTGGCAAATCATTTGTTACCTCTACATAGAGCACAACACAACACGCAGGATGGTACTGGCAAATCATTTGTTACCTATACATAGAGCACAACACAACACGCAGGATGGTACTGGCAAATCATTTGTTACCTCTACATAGAGCACAACACAACACGCAGGATGGTACTGGCAAATCATTTGTTACCTCTACATAGAGCACAACACAACACGCAGGATGGTACTGGCAAATCATTTGTTATCTATACATAGAATCAAAAGCGCCACTAAGCATATGGATGGCGCTTTTGCATCTATACGCCACTTTTGATGCATTTATTTCATACAACAACTTTCTTCATATAATAAATAAGTATTCTTAAAATTCTTGATACTAAATAGGGTTAGCTGTCGATTTTGAAATAACGCACACCAGAAAATGTTATTTTATTGGTAAAACAAGAGCCGATGCATTACGACTAGATCAGCTTCTACAATACATCACTCCAAGAGTTGGTATCCACGTTATAATAGTTTAATTACGATGTTCTAATACGTGTTCTTAATATTATTATCACTCAGGCGACGCCTATTTCATCTGTCAGTGAAAGGAAGATTGTACGATGTATGAACGAGAAACGATACAGAAAATACCGTCGTCTCGCATCAGGCTGGGCCATTTATTCGGATACTCCCCGTAAACACGACCAATACCACTGCTACATGCACTTTCTTTGTGTTTATATTTATCCCAATGCGGGAGTGTACGGAGCCTGCTGGTGACCTCATGCCTCGATCATGCCATCATCATTGTATTAATAGTCTCATATAAGTAGATAGTTAAATATGAGATTTTGTTCCTGAAAAATTTTCTCTTATTCCATCTGTACGAATTACGCAATTAATTGTTCGTGTTAAGCATTTTAGCTTTTTCTCATTTTGCGATTGAATGTAGGAATTTTTAATTTTTTTCTGCTTTCCTGCGCTATTTTTGTTCAGTTTGATTAAAGAAAAGTAATGAAAATTGTTCAAAACGATCCATAAATAATAAACACCGAGTACAAAAAGAAAACCGCGATGCTATACGGTAGACAGTGAAAAAAGACCACAAACAAAAAATGCTCAGTTGTGTAGGAGGAGTGACAAAACTGTAGAGTTTGAAAGGAGTATAATTTAAGGTTTCACCATTGAAATAAAAGGTGGGAGAAGCTAGACTGCGATGATATGGTAATATAATGAGGAGACCAGTCATATCGTCAAAATCGCGTTATGAACAAATATATGCGGTGAAGCCTGTTGAAGTTCAAACATCGAGAAGAAGACGAAATACGGCCGTACAAGTCAGGGACTGTATAGGACGTAGGAGAGAGACCCTAAGTAAATGTGAGAATGAAAAGATTCCGGTGATCGAGCTACGTAGGGTGACCGAACAACAAACATGTATTGAAAGATGTGTTAACCGTTAACCGACAGAACTGGGGAGACGTTTCACGGGAATGGGAGGGATGTCCGCCATTTATCCCGCGTGGCGGCGCTGGTGTAGTTGGGGGTCAACTCTTTTTGACAGCTCGTGCGTTTTATACAGACATATTAAGTTTTGCTTTGTTTTTGTGGATTTAGAGATAATTAATTTTGAAAAATGGCTGTTAAAATAATGTTTATTTGCATTTCTCATCCTCCCTAATTGAAGGGTTGCCGGAAGAAACATGCGTAAACAGTGGTCATTAACTTTGAGAAAAATGATTATTTAGTTAGGTAGGTACTTCGTAACCGTTTTTAATGTTTTCAAATGAAATAGCTATGTTTTTTTGAATATGTCATTATATTTAATAAGATATTTAAAGTTGTAATTGTAATTTTAAACCTAAAAAATATAAAATAAAGGAAACATTTCAAAAAAGTCGCTTGTTAAGGGAGCCATATTTAAAAAAAATGTTTTGCTCGTTATGAGAGGTTCCACTGTATAAATATAATAAAGTATATTGTAGATATAGAAAAATAAAAGTTAAGTTATTTATACAATTATTTTATTAATTTTTACCATTATCCATGTTAGAACGAAAATAACAGCATAAAATACACGAAAATTATTCTACTTCCCAAACGGACTAAACTACTCGATAAATGACTAAGAATTCGATGTTTTGGACAACCCAATAATCCTTTCTATGTGCATTCTACTTGATCAAATTTTCATTGAGCATCGAGGCTGCATCTTTAGGAGCTAGTATATCTTCTGAAATCTGAATCATATTACGCCTTAATTTGAAAATGGTCAGTAAAAATTCATTGTCAGGAGTTCAGGAGTCAAGATACGGACGCTCATTGTATATTGTGATGGATAATACATGAGATGATTTACTGTAGGCCCTAAGACATTAAATACAAACCAGAAGTGCTTGTAGCTATCAATTCCTGTGTAAAATACAAACTACAGTTCGCAATTTGACAGCTCGCATGACCGCCAACTACACCAGCGCCATCTACTTCGAGCTTTCCAGATTACCTCCCATTGGAGAAGTACTCGTAAGGAGCCCAGGGATTGCAGAGCCCACGTGACGTACTAAAGTCTCGGTACACTCAAGTCAAGTTTCACTTTGAAAATAATTCCGCCTTACGAAACGATAAAATTGCTACTACACGCACGGGCTGCAATAATTTCGCATAGTTATAATTCGTTTAATAATCGAGTTAATGTAATTTCTATTAAGTAATTGGATAGTGTTGACCTACTCATAGCGCTGAGTTGATACATTTGTTGCGTCACTAAAATTTGGTTATAAAAATATAAATATATTTCACCTAAATACCTACGGACTGCGTATCGATTATTATCATCCAGGGGCGTGCGCGCACTGCTCGGCCCGGGGGTCGAGGATCCCTCGCGCTCGATTTACAATTACAGCCTGAAAGTGTTTCCAACAATTCCCACACTTTCAGAAATATTTATTTTGTTAAATATTAAACGCAAAATCGTTTTGCTTAACGGACTTCACCGCGAAATTGGGAGATAAATCCATTCGAAATAAATTCACACGGCGAGATTCCATTTTAAACGACCATATTTTCGGCCAGTCATCGTGGAGTCCCGATAAGTATAATCAAGTGATTGATTATTGAAGAAAAATATATTGATACCATCGTACACAAAAATTCAATAACAGAAATATAAAAATAGCTTTGAAAATGTTGAATAACTATATTATGTTACCCTTCCTGTATCCTATTAATCCGATCTTGTTTATGGTTTTATATATTTATTTAATTAATTTGAAAACATCATATTAAACGGTAAATTAATTAATTATCAGCAGTTTATTACATTTATTAATAATAATTTAATCGCATAACATTGTTATCTATATGTATTTTTTTACACATAAGGTTTTATTGTGGTTTCTTATTTCAGGTGGCAATGCACTTAGAGTTTTCAGAACAGCCACTGTTAGTACTTATCACCATAAGAGAGGTTCAGTTCGACTTATTTGATTTCCGGTCTCCTATATTTTTATTATTTAAAATCCTAGATCAGGCTACAGAAATAAAAATATTTTACGCATGTCACATTCGTTAGTAATAATTGACCTCGTCGCAGTCACCCATCCGATCTCGTCGTATCCAGAGTAAGGGTCAATTAGAGTGAAACAGGATGTCATTGGGTTGTTAGTAGGTACTTACTGAGTGGCGAAGTAACTAATCGTGACGTCACTGATGACCAGTCCAAGGAAGGTCGAAGGTTGCCACCAAGGTGTTGTATATTAATTTAGAACAAGCTCTCCGTTCGCCCGAGCAGTTCATCGATGCATTTTCTTGTATATTAACAAACAGACCGGTAATTGTCGCACGCTTGCCCAAAGGCTCGTATCTACGCATGAGGTTTTTATGAGATTTAATAATTTAGACAATTTCTGAGGCAGGGAGTATTCTCTCAAGGGACCCTTTTAAAGAAGTTTTCCATAAATTTTACGCCATAATTGGGGCTCTATTTCCGCAATAATTTCTCTGATGTTACCTTTCAGCTATTGGATCATCGCCGAATTGTTTGTATGGACTTTTCACGGAGCTTGTATATCTTCAAGAGATCCCTGTATCCTCGATAACTCGAATGGCAGACGCCTAACCTTAGGTCAACCTCTACTTCAGCTGTAAGGAGGGTTGTAGAACCGATAAGCTATAATATGAATATGTGTGCGTATGACTATATAATATAGTTAAGGCCCAAATGTGAGCAATTCTCTACCCTCCGTTATACAAAACAGCGCTTCAGAGACTTTGTTCAATGAAGATACTCAAAACGCACCTCTTTAAAAAATAAAGTTTAAAATACTTATAACAGTTTAAATTATGTACTTGTGTACAACTAAAAATTTGTGTAAAGCGCTCTTTAGATGATTTCTTTTTATGAGAATAGCACTAATAATTGCAACCGCATCACCCGCTTCATTTTCAAAGGCCTCGTGACATATTTTCACAATAAGTAATCGTTGCTGAGTCGTGTATCGGTTTATTTTGCAACAGCACATTATTTACGCGATAGCTGTCAAGTGTCAAGTTCTAAAATGCATCGCTAGAAAAATGGCAGAATGTTCAAATCGGCTCCCTCTTGTTGGAACATCCTTTAGTACCTATATTTTGGTGAAAATGTGCGTAAGGAATGTATCGGGGAATGTGCCGGCTGTTCACATGCCGGACTGCTGAAATCAGAGGCGCAGTGGCGTCAAGGAGAGCTGGAGATTGACTGCCTGAGAGAGAATGTGGTCTCTCCGTCGGACGCGGACGGTTCCCACGCGCCGCAGGCAGGGTGAGCTGGGCATTAGCACGCTCCTCGCTCCTCGGCCGCCGCGCGCCGCGCCCGCACTCCGGATGGGCTCACTGCACCCTGCTGTCCCTGCTGCGAGCCGGAAGATGCGTTCTTACCGTTCACGACTCCTGTTCCGAAGCGATGTTTTTAATGCAATGTATCGCGTGACATTCCTAACCCTGTAATTTGTTCACTCGTCCTTGGACCACATTTGACTCGTGAGAGGCTCGCCTCTTGCATGTGCGAAGTGATACAGCGAAAGGTATGTGCCTGTATGAAGGGGGCCCGCCTCTAACATAGGTCTCCTTTCGGTTTTCGATACAGTCTATTCAAGGTACACAGAACAGGTAATATACTTGCAAATAGAAAGAAAAGCACTTATAGATTCAAACTGAATTTATTCAAATAGGATTTAGAATAATAATATATTTGAATACCACACGATATCGAGAAATGCGCTCGGATTATTGTAGACGTATTCAGGGCTGAGCGGAAAATAGAGCGGCGTCTTCCGTGGAGCCGCGAACAGCCCGTGCTCGCGAGGTGTATTCAGATGCATTTTTGTGCACACGCAACGAATGACAACCATAACAGAAACTTGAAGCATATCTACTTTGAATTGTTGCTAAGTAAAAGTAGATTTCGCATGTTGTCGATGTTCCAGTACTTACATTTTTTGTTGTAAAGGCCTTTTTAGTCAAAATTAGAATTTCCGCCCTGAAACACCCGATCTAGCCCCCTTTGACGTTTTATTCCCCGAAATCAAGAAAGATATGAAGGATCACGAGTGGAGGTTGGACGGACTACGACCGGAGCCCTAAACTGTTGGCTATAGATATTATGTGTACCTAATTCTTGTAACAAAATTAATAAAGGTGTTATTGTCGCCAGGGGCATCCTGGAGTTTCGACATAAACAGCATCACGGAAATGAATACTGCTTCTTGAAATGGAAAAAACGTTGGACCAAGTGCTTTACTTAATTTTCCTTCTTTGCGATTTTAGCAGACTAGTCGTGGTCGCTATGATAATCACGACATCACAGTCACAACTCGTTGTGCCATCTTTAGCGTTTCTTCTGCACGTCTTCTTGAGGTAAGCCATTCGTAACAGTCTTCTAGTCGGCATTCTTCCAACGGAGCTGTTTCTCCGACCCTGTCTTATGCAACATTGTCTTAGGAGGGGAATACTTTAAAAGGGTCCATTACCAAATAACGAATAAGCGTGTTCTATAATAATAAAAATTCTAGAAACTTAATTGTCACTCGTATAAAACATTTTTAAATAATTCGGAAACCGTAGTTAACCCGCACAGAGCACGTCAATTCGTCTAAGCAACGACCATGACCGATGTATCTAATTGTGATATCACCGGTAATTACAAATTACCGCTCAAACCTTCTGGAAGCTTCATGTATATACTAGATTATTATTAGTCGCGATTAAAAATTATTTTCAAATTCAAATTTTCAAATTCAAATGTTTATTCAATGTTCAATGTTACAAATGTTTACAGTGTTTACAAAATTTAATGAAGCTTTTTTCATTGTTGTTGAGTGTCTTGGCAGCAAGTAAACACTAAATTGATTTGACGCCCTGCCTGCTACACTAGTAATTTACTGTATTATAGCAGACAGTGCTCTTCCAGTAGTATAATGTTCAAGAATATTAATCAACGATTGCGTGAGACAGAGCGTTTAAAAAAATTTAAGCTCAATTTGTCTGAACTAACCTTCCAGCTTCCGCATTAAAACGCGGATACTCATTGCTCATGAGCTAATTTATATATTTTCCACGATATGGTCACCTTGTAATATGTCACTGCTCAGAAGGATATGATAAGTTCTCTTTTTGTATTCGTATTTGTAGAAATTGCTTGGCGGTGTAGCGTCTTCAATTTATTTTTTCAAGTGCATACACTTCACATTGATATTTTTATCCGATTAACTTACTTCATGCTCTTTTTCCACAAGGGTATCAAATAGTATCAAAATCAACGGTTCTTCTATCCTGGCACACCATTTTTATCTTGTCCACTTTCACACACCTAGATATGCAAGCTCTTTAATATGGCCGTTCTCCAATATTTAGTTTATCTGATTGTGGTACATCTTCCGCGGTTGCCTTCAGTTCAAAAAATATCTAACCTTTGGTCGGTAGAAACACATGGATTCATATTTAAAAAAAATAATTTAAATAGAGATGTGTCACATCAATATTATTACTATTTTCAAACTAAGCTAAAGGCTTGTGCTATGAAAATAGGACTAACTTGCTGGTCCGGAGTGCGGTTCGAACCGCGACCTTTGAATCGCGAAGCGAGAGTCCTAACCTCAAGACCAACAAGCTACTCAAATATGCACTATACTTACTCTAATATCCCTCCAAGTAGTCTGGTTGGTAATGCTCACACTTCTCCCATCCATCTCGCCATTGTTGGAAAGATTCGATATCATTTGAACACCGAGTTATTATATTTACAACCTCTCTCTGTGAATAATTCCTAATAATGATAATTGCATATAGGGCACCATGTATTTCCTAGTGGATTTGTATAGAGAACAGACAGATAGACAGACAGACGGACAGACATTGAGTTTTATAGGTATAGATTTTTTATTTTTAGGGCTTTTCGATTAGATAATATATATATCTAAATGACCAAGATAATGTTGCCTTTTAAAAAAAAACATAATTTGTCAGATTTACTGGGGCCAAATGAGTTTAGTAGACCCAAGTAAAAAAGTAAACTGAAACTTTAACGTCAATGGCTCAAGGTAGACGTAGACGTTAATAAGGAAGATGACCTTACACTGCCCTAAAAAGGATAATGAACAGTCGCAAAAATGTGATAGATGTATATATATATATAT
>JADDOH010008887.1:0-141773 GCA_016648135.1 Agrypnia vestita | reverse complement strand
TTTTTTATTTTTTTTTATTTTATATTTATTTATTTGGTATGAATTTATACATATAAATGAACGTTAGAAAAGACTACATATTAGAAATTAAGTTTTAAATATTGCACATAAGTCATTGCAATATATGTCAACAGCATTTGAGAAGAAATGTGTAATATACTAGCGCCCTTGAGGTGAGTATTTCGCGAAAACGGCGTTATACAAATTATCCAATTATTATTATTATACTAAGCGCCATACATACACCTAACATATAGCACTTAAATAATAAACATTTTTTTATATTTTTTCTCTTGGGAAAGATACTAAAGTATATGGAGATAAGGAAAAGTAAAATAGAAAACTTTTTTTTTTCGATTTTTTAGATACTGAAACCTTAGGGGTAAAATTGTTACTAAAACATTGTATCCGAAGGATAAAATTGTAATTTAAACTTTTTTATGCATGTTGTCAAATAAAAATTATCAAACCTTACAAAAGAAGCTTCTATTACATTTCTAAAATGATCACTAAAATAATAACAATTATTAAGAAATTTTAAGTTATTATAATATGTTTGAAACAAACTCAAAAACTATCCTATATGCGGATGATATGAAAATTTTTTCTCCCATAAACTCACTAGAAGATTGTCGAAGGCTGCAAGATGACCTACATCGTCTGAACACGTATTGCAATGCCCACAGCCTGGAAATAAATGTTTCTAAATGCTTCGTTGTACGCTTTACAAGAAATAAAAAGGTATTCTCTAATGAATATTCAATTAATAATATAACATTATCTACCAAATCCGAAAGCAAAGACCTTGGGGTGATACTTGACAGTAAATTAAATTTCAACAAACATATCGATTATATAGTCACCAACGCATCATCTATGCTTGGTTTTGTCATACGCACATGTAAACATTTCAAAAATATCAGTACCCTCAAGACACTTTATTTCTCATACGTTCGTAGTATTTTGGAATATGCATCTCAGGTGTGGAATCCAGGTTATGCAGTACACGATAATAGAATTGAAAGCGTCCAAAACAGATTCCTAAGATACCTAGACCTCCGTTCATTTAGATCTCATATAAGCAATGAAGACTCTGCGAAGTTTTTTAACATGCAGACCCTAACTCGTCGAAGAAACATAGCTGACGCGGTGATGCTATTCAAAATAACACACAATCTAGTTGATAGTCCGGAACTTCTTCAACGAATATCTTACCACATCCCAACTCGCAATAACAGACATTCACCTACTTTTCATCTCCCCTTTTGTAAGACCAACTCAAAACAAAACTCCTTTATGTACAGATCCACAAATTCATTTAACACAAACTATCACCACATTGACATTTTCAACGCAACAATAAGAAACATAAAACAAACAATATCTACACTACCGCACCCAAACTAAAACTAATTTGTACATTATATCTTCCCTTCTACTCCCGTCCCACACTCCCCTCCACCCTCTCCATTCGCTATTAATGTATGTTAAAGTAAATTTTTAAATTCAGTGGAAAATTTTTAAGATTTTTTTGCTGTTAACTTTTCCCAAAACAAAATAAATAAATAAATAAATAAACACACAAATACACACACTCACACAAACTCACTATTGGACATGTTTTTTCTTATTTTTTATCGATTGTATATATGTGTTTTCTTGTAATTGGCCCAAAACTCTGTACATCAATTATTGTTTTTTTTCAAGATTGATTAATTATATGGCTGTAAGAAAACCAATAAATGAAAATAAAAATAAAAACAATCCTTCGCAAAGCTACTCATACTTCAGATGCTGGTAGTTGACTTCCGAAAAGTTGTCACAAATCTTTAAGATACCGCGTGTGATTATCTCCCTCGCCCTATCTGCTGTTTGTCAAACTATAATACGAGTCAATAGACAAGGCGAGGCGCCTCGAGCCGCCGCATGTCAACAATAATGACGACGCCGACGGTAACGAGGCGGAGAGCGCGCCCGAGACTTGTCTCGTCAAATTATGATGGAAAGTTTATCATCAAAGTGCACAGACAATATTTATTTTACGTCATGTAACTTTATTTACTTACAAATGTCATTAATTTTTGGTTCCGAAATGACAGTTCCACGAGTGACGTTCTTAGGTTTCGTAAGTATGGCCCAAGCAGATTTTGTATTGTATAATTATACCTACTAGCAGTATGATGCAATCGGCTCCGGTAGTGGTTATTAATCAGCCCTTAAAAATTTAAAAAATATTTTTATCAGAATTCATTTCAGAATGCTAAATATTTATTTATTTTTAGTACAGTATTTATTTTTGTGTATTCACTCTCTGCCCAATACCTAACATTGCTTCGCATTATACGCTCCTTTGTAGTCACACTCTCCGAAAGCACTTCTGCTTGACGTTGGTCTTATTTTTCCTCTCGCGTTGCTGTTGACTCGCATCCCTCCACTCGGACACGGAATATGTGTCACTCGTATCAATATTCTTACTATTTTCAAAATAACCTAAATGTTTGTGCTATGAAAATAGGATTAACTTGCTGGTGTCTTGAAATGGGGCTCGAACCATCGAACACCAGATCACTGAGCGAAGGTCATGACCACTAACTACACCAACAAGCTACTCAAAATTACAACGTCATAATAAAGTTTAACATATAGTACGCACATTGTATAAAATAATGTATACAATATTTCTGAACATTTAATAATCTATAAAGTAATCTCTACATCTCGCTACGTAAATTTTTTTCATACGATTTTGCTATTTTTTGAAGTTGGCAACTTTTTACACATTTATTTGTACGTACATATTTTTTAAGCATTTATATTACGGAAGTTTTACAGTGATATAAATTAAATGCCTGACTTATAAATAAATATAACAGATTGCTAACTAACAAATAAAAACAAATATTTACAGATACAGAAAATGATACAAAATGATATTATATTGTACATTTTAAAATCGTTCATTATTTTTGGAATGACCGTTTGGAATATCGGTGTATTTGAGGTTTACATTTGCACTTTGACTTTAATTTAGCGATCGTTATGCGGACTGATTTACACACTGCGATAAGTTACTTTACTCTGCGAGGGTGGCGAAGTAGGTATTATCTGCGACTGCGGAGCGGAGCTGGATGGGGAATTTTCTCTGTTAAATGGAAATGTACCAAATTCTGAATCCTTTTTGCATCAATTCAATCTCTATTTCTTCCAATGATAACAGGCTACAAAGTAGTGTACGCTTTATTTTCTATGCCGCTTTTTTCAATGTTGAAAGTGATAATGATAATAACGACAGAGGCAAATCGGTCGAAAATTCAGGCTGCAGATAAAAGATACCTAAGAGGAGTGGCGGGGGCGACATAAGAGATCAAATCCGGAATGATATTACCCGAGAGAATCTTGGGACGAAGCCGCTGCTGCTTGGACATGTCCTCCGTGTGGAATGAAAGACTGGCGAAACAGATTTTTCGTAAGTGCCAGAGAGAATAAATCCTGTAGGACGACTCAGGAGAACATGGAAAAGGTAAATTGAGAGATCCCGCGAAGAAAGATTGAACTTTCTTCTGGTTTGTGTCTTCTGGGGTATCAGGGCTGATGATGGACCCTGCAATGGGATCCGAAACGTCGGCCAGAAAGGTTATAAAAACACGGCATAATACCCCAGAAGGCACAAACTAGAAGATTCTGAGTGGCCGTGAAAACCTACAAACATTCTTAAAGATTGAACTGCTTAATGTACCTAAGTAAAGGGAGATTAGTGACTTCCCTAGCAACATCATACGGGTTATTGTACTGTGTGTGTGTGTGCGGCATGTAGGTACAGTAGACACGGATTAATCCGGGCAGTCATAAAAAGCTATAAATTCAGTGACGATGCGCCTGATAGATGACCTGAGCAATGTGGTGTTCGGTAAGCAGTATCCTTGTTTATGATCAGATCGGTCGGCTACACGTCAATATAAGGATGTGTCATAAAATAATATAGGTACAGTAAAGTATTTTGTTATAATGTCACCATTATAACAGTAGAAAATTACTTTGTGATTTATTTTTTGAAATTTCTTTTCACGTTAAGTATTCATTGTTTCAGGTTTCAAGAAAATAAATGTATGAAACCACGTTACATTTTGTAAGCACCAGAATTTTCATGTTAAATCTTTTCCAACGTATACTTTTTCGATAGATAAACCTTTCTGTGTATCGCACTCTCTATGTACAACATTCTCTGCTTCTGAACTGAAGGGTTCTTCAACCCCTAAGTTCAGTGAACGGGCATTTGCGTTGGCAGGTCCAAAAGTGTAGAAATATATACCATCCGTAATAAAAAAAATAGTGCATCGGAAACTTCGTTTATAAAACCTTAATGGCGCTTTTCTTTTTTCTTTCATTTTCAATTTTTTTTTCAAAGTTTTTTCCTTTTCAAAAAATAATCATATCCAAATGTCCGCAATTTTTATTTAAATTTTAAAGACTAGTATAAGACTAAACAATACAAGTGTAAAGCGCCCTTGAGGAGAAATTTTTACGAAAATGACACTCTTTGAATCATTGATAATTATATTTATTTTATTACCATAAAAGCATTGCTTGCGGAGTTCCACAAGGACAAATAAAAGGCCCAATATAGTGCGTTACCAGCCTGATACCAGCACTATTATTAATGCGCATGCGCATTAACAATAGCATGCCTCGCTTCAAAATCTTCGATCAGCATCGTTATGTTCTAATTTGTATTTATCTTGGATTGGGTGGGGGTTCATTTAAGGAACAGATATAATATACTTACTATATATTATTATTACTGGAACAATTAAGAACAAATAGCAATTATTACTGGAACAGACAATGAAATAATGATTTTTTGAATATTTGATATGAATCTAATTCATTTACAATTGACTCATTTAATATGAATTTAAAATAGTATCGCACCATATTTTAAATATTGTTGTCTCAAAGTGGGTAACTAAAAACGCACTCCAATAAAAGTTATAAATTGAATTTTCAATGCTAGTTTGAGTGTTTACGACAGCGATCATCGCAAGTTTTTATTATTGAGTTATCGTATCCGTGTTACGTCATGATCCCAGTACGGCGAAGACTGGATACTTGAATGCCTTACCGTTATTGAGTTTACGAGCAGCAATCATTATTTTTTATTATAACGTTCGCGATAACTAAAATGTTCCAACAATGTGTGAAGAGTATTATTTACATTGTCGTCACGTTTTCGGAAGGTGATCCCCACCCGTTGACAAAGGCCAGGTAGACGGAAATGTAATAACTCACATAGTCCGATATTGGGGTACAATGTCGTCCACAATAAAGGTATCAACAAGTCCGACAATATTGAGACAAAGTCATCTCCTTTATGTGTAATGGTTCCAAAAAACTATAACTCTGTGATACTTGTGTTCCATGCATTCACTCATTCATGGGAGGGAAGTAGAGGAGAATAAAATTTGACATGTCTTATAAAACTAAAAATTATAATGATAATAATTAATTAGGTGGTTTCTAAACTACAAATTTGCCAGATCAACCGTTACACATCATTTAAAAATGCGATAATAGGTAAAGTACAGCTTAGATCATATAAAGGGCCCTGTACACATTGGCCGAGGTTGGCCCAAAGTAAGGTTGGCCCAATGTGTACAGACCGTGTTTTTGTTTTTGTTTTTTTTGTTTTTGACCGTGCGTAGAGACGTTTGCCAAACTTGGCTTAGTAGTTGGTTTTTCGAGCACACATTAAAAGAAAGAGGCGTGGGTGGCTCAGTCGGCATCCCGCAACGCGCTTCGTTCATTATTAGTTTGCCGCCGTCTGTCGGCTAGGCTACACGTCTAGTTCGTTTCATCGTATTTCGGGATTTGCCTAAATGACACGTCAAATATATCGTGAAATTATTAGTATGAACAGAAATTAATTATGAAAAGAATGAATGAATTTTATTTTTCAGATAATTTATTTCGAAAACTTTCATTTAGTCACAACTGAAATTTTTACTATTTTTTTTAGTTTGTTTCGTCAAATTTTAAATTATTCAAAATTATTTTTTATTTTACATACATAAGACTTTAAAGGCTTTTACTTTAATATTTGAACAAAATGGATAAAAATGTAGAATTAAGAGAGGAAATAAAATCATTCAGTGAAATTAAAATTACAAATAGTAATTTTATACGATAGGCGATACAATAGTCAACACAATATATTATACAAAGAGTAAAAATATTTTTAATAAATAATAATTATATTCAACTAGCTGAAACCCGTCAAAAATTAGTTCTTTTACATGTTGGTTCCTAAGGTAATCTATAGGTAAGTATTTATTTATTTATATAAAAAAGAAAAGAATGAAAAAAATAAGTAAAAAATTTTACGTAAAAAAAAATTTAAAAAAATTATACATAATTTTTTTAGGAAAAAAAAGAAAAAAAAATACCTAAAAATATTTAAAAAAAAATTTTTTAAATTACGTAAAAACAGAGCAACATAAATCTGCTTCACAAGTTGAAAAATGTTCATTTTTTTTGCTTTAATCGATAGATATACTATCAGAGAATATGCTTGTAAAATTGGCTCTGCCGAGGTTGGGCCAATGTGTATAGGGCCCTTAATAACAATGTTTTTCTACACAGCTGTGTGTGAATATTGCGTGTGTCTTGTATGAACAGATTGCTGGGAAGAAAGGAATTTAATTGTATTGAATTAATTTTTGGTATTTTTGTATTTCTTTTTGTTATAAAGCGACTGCTTTCTAATAAATATAAATTGTGACTTTGTGACTTATAGTTTACTTGAATAATACAGTAACAAAATAACTCAACGTGTGGGTATTACAATGTTAAGTTTAGTGTAAACTTAAAAAAAAAAACATACAATTAGGTTTCCGAGAGCAGTTATCAAATGTCTTACCGTCACTATTGCCCGACAATCATACTCAAACACGATTGGACCCCTCAATAATTGTATCGAGGCTGGGTGGTACTTACAGATCCCCAGGTAGCGATCTATAGGAGTCATAGCTAAAGTAGCCTTGCGTAAACATTTCAGTCGTGAAGATAAAGAGAATAATATATAATATAATGTAAGTGTGTTTAAGTGTGTAACAGTACCGGCAAATAACCTTCTTTGTTCCGCCCTGGTGATTTATAGCCGGGGTTCGGGTTATTCATCGGCCCCCTTCTTCGGGACAAAGAAATATTTTCGGTGGTTCGCACCACCAAAGGAGAGTAATGGAATTTTGGAAAGGCGATGGCTAATGTCCATCTGGAGCAAGAGCATGCAGTGCACTATTTTAAGGCTTTCAAGACGAAACGTGCAACATTATGATTCAAAATGATTCAGCGCTATTGATTCTTCAAATCTTTCCTTCTGGTTATTATTTTAACTTATTAGTGAATTACAAACAGCCACATAACCCGCTTATTCTCTGAATAACAACATCGTTATAATATCCCGTGACAAAATAGAAGGGAATTTATTACGCTATTATAATAAGTAATTAATTTAATTATTTATGTACACGTAAATTAATTACTTTATTAAATTGCATCTGTTCCACGAAAATTCAACATAATACTTAGGATTTATTCTGTTATAAATTAGTCGATTTAACGTCCTTGTCTTTAAAAATACGAAAATGCTTTATAACTATGAAATAAACATATAATAATGATAAAGATAACATAATATATTTCAATAATGTGAAATTGTTTAAATCATTTCGCAGGTCGTCAATGGGATTCAATAACCAAATACTTGAATACTTTTTAACACCAATAAGACTAATCTCAAAATAATATTCATAGTAATTTATCGAAAAATCATAGAATGTTATGAGAGGTTAGGTTTGCATATCAATTAAAAATTCAATTTATTTTATTATTATATTTGTTTTGAATTTTTAAATAAGATAAGGTTATAAAAATTGTAATTTTCCCTTCATCTAGTACGTTAAAAATTTTGTGCATGTTTCTTTTCATGTTAGATCGAAAAAAAATTTCAGATTTTTAATATTCACAATGAACGATCACGAAGCTTTCAAAGTTTCACTGATTTTGACTCGATTATATTGTGAGTTGAACTGCTATAAATTATTTCATTTAATTTACCTAACTTTTGCTGCACTGCATTACCAATTAAAATTATTAAAATTTTTATTACAGCGCAAAAATATTTTGTTGCAAAAAACTCAATTAATTTGAATAGATTATGAATAAATTATCTTTGAGGGAACATTACTTGTTGATTTAGTGTAAAATATATAAATATTAGAAAACAAAACACTTTCGTTACATTCTCTGATCTCTGTGTATTGTTTCATAAAATTCCCAGCTCAGATATACAGTTCACAGATCGCGATTTCATTTAGATTAATTGAACGATAAATTTTACCTTAGTTTCACTATCTCAACAGCTCTATGTAATGTGTAAATATATGTGTTCACGTTGTCAAACCGTCTTCAATAATTTAGTATCATTGGTCATGCGTAATATTTTAACACAATTTAATTTATTTTCTTCTTCTTCAAATGTAGCAAATTTATTTTGTGGTAACATAATTATAATTAATATAAATTAACTTTGTTTAAACCACTTATTTATTGAAAAAAATCAACATGTTTCAAAGCCAATGGCTTCTTCATCAGGAAAACAAAAATAATATTTAAAAATCGAAGTATAGATCAAAATAATAATATAAAGTACCTAATTAATATATAATAATATATAAATAGAAAATAATAATATAAAGTACCTAATTAATATGAAAATAAATTTAAAAGATAAGTATTTGCAAAAAGGACCTGATTATTTATAATATTCAATTTATAATTTATCTTGATAAATTAGAAATTTTGGAAATAAGAAAGAGTGTAAATAGTAAATTGAATATTATAAATAATCAGGTCCTTTTTGCAAATACTTATCTTTTAAATTTATTTTCATATTAATTAGGTACTTTATATTATTATTTTCCATATATAACTTTTGATCTATACTTCGATTTTTAAATATTATTTTTGTTTTCCTGATGAAGAAGCCATTG
Source organism: Agrypnia vestita (assembly GCA_016648135.1). Classification (NCBI taxonomy): domain Eukaryota; kingdom Metazoa; phylum Arthropoda; class Insecta; order Trichoptera; family Phryganeidae; genus Agrypnia; species Agrypnia vestita. The sequence continues at coordinate 132,726 of JADDOH010008887.1, read as the reverse complement.
GCTTTGAAACATGTTGATTTTTTTCAATAAATAAGTGGTTTAAACAAAGTTAATTTATATTAATTATTTAATTTATTGCCTAAAAATGACAGTTAATGCACTAATACAATTGATATTACAGCAAATAAATAATTAGTACAGATTTATCACTGATCATTTCCAAAGGCACAAAAAGAAATTGTAGTATCTAACAACGGATAAGTGTAATGAAACAAGAATTTGAAGAACGAAGGAATTTTGCCACGACAGAGTTGAAAAAAATGCAGAAAGTGAAATATGAAATATGTTGGATTTTGCTGTAAATAATATTGCAACGGGCAAGTGGATAGCACTCAGCAGTGTGCGCTATCTCACAATTTCAAGAAGGCATATAAGTGGTAGGAATGTGCTGTTGACTTTCATTTTTGTGGTGTATTATCTATTTAGCCTGAGGATTGAAGGTTCCATATAAAGAATTTATATTATATGGTTATAAAAGCTATAAAAGTTATACATTGTATGTTAGAAAAATGTATTTATATATGCTGTAGTATTGCCATACATCCAGTAGTTTTATATTACGGCATATACACATATACTTGGGCGCGACATCCCGGGGGGGGTCAGGCTAGGAGTTGTCTCCATTCCTCCCTGCTGGCGGCCGCGTTCCTCCAACCGACTGAGCCTAGCAGAGAGGTTTGGTGCCTAGCATGTTGAGGTTGCTTCCGGCACGGTCCATATATATTACATTTTTAAACTAGTAACAATAAATAGTTATACGCCTTGGTTATAATATAATACCTACTACTTTCACGAATACTACTTTCACGAATACGAATATCAAACCTACTATTCGGCGAATACGAATAATTCAACAAGGTAATAAATAATACACCACTGTTCTTTTTTTACTAGAGGATTTAATAATTAAAATTTACCACCGGCAAATTTTTGTTCAAAAAGCACAGCATTTGTAACTTCTCAGGCATTAGGCGATTTCTTTTATCCCTTTACACATTCCCACCGGTCGAAAATAATCTTTCTGTCACAGCCGTAGTTTTACCCCTGCGAATTGTTTATAGAAACAATTTAAAAATTATTTTAGTGAGTCCCCGAACAAAACAAAATAAACTCGTCTCAATGGGCCGACTTTGCTTTGGGACGAGTTCACTAACAAGTCTTGTATACAAACCAATATCTTTATTCTTTAAAACAAAAACAAACAAATAAAATTATATTTAAATTTAACTTACCAGATTATCGAAATGTTTCCAAATATCACTTCTTTCACGCTTACGAGAGGTCATGTTATTAGATTTAATTTGAAATTATTTTAAAAGAGATTTAAAATAATTATATATAATAATAACACTTTTACACACAACAGAAATAAAATGGAACGAACAAAACATATTATAAAACAAAAACTACATGAAATGAGCACCTACTAAACTTATTAATAACCAAAACTAGATGAAAGAACTCATGTTAAGCTGTGAAACAAGTAACAATTGACAACTTGAGAACTCAACAAATCCATTCATTCAATGTTAGAGGAATCCCCGATAATAGAGTGCGTAGGATACACGGTGCACGGTTCAGTTATAAATAGTTTGTTTTTAATATTCGTGATGATATTCGGCGAATACGAATATTCGTATTCGTTGCATCACTAATAATTAATTTTAGCATCGATCTATTAATTACCTTTTTGTATTTTTTTGACGTAATTTTTTATGTTTCACTAGAGTAGTGTTCAATGTAATAACTAAATGCGTGTATCCAGAAGAAATTGTGTAATTGATAAAAAATATTGTACATATACATGATATGCATCATACAAATATATCAAATCAATATATGATATGTTTTTCTGGTATGTCTAATCAAATCGTTGTGTTAATTTTAGTTGTGTTGTTCGTGTAATCAAATGTTATAATTATTATATATTGTAACTAGATATTGATCAACCAATTCGATTTCGTTAAAAATACAAAATAAATATTAAATTACGGGACGAAAACGGAATAGGGGAATGAAATACGGGACCTACGGCAACCCTACTTATTGAGTAGCTTGTTGGTCTTGTGGTTAGGACTCTCGCCTCATGATCCAAAGGTTGCGGGTTCGAACCTCACTCCAGGCCAGCAAGTTAGTCCTGCTTTCATAGCGCAAGCGCTTAGCTTAGTTTGAAAATAGTAAGAATATTGATGTGACACGTATTCCGTGTTCGCATCTCTATTTAAAAAAAAAGTTTTATATTCTCTGATTTATTTCGAATCATTGCGTCTAAAAAGCGATCTACGACATACACAAATCAATTATGTGTCTACTTTCGTGTTTATGAAAGGAACATGCTGAAGAATGCAAAGATGCTATCGGCAGAAATTAGATGATGATCATTCTAAGATATGTCAAGAAATAATTTCTCTTTTTTATCTTTTATTTTATATCAAATACTATAAAGTCATAATCAATCATTCATGGTGGCATATTGTCATAGATGGACACGTTTAGGCCTAATTTATCAAAATGCCGAACTACTTTTAACTCATCTTCTGTAAGTACATATCATGAATGTAATAAATAGGCGGTTAACTAACGGATTTTTTCTAAGCGAGCGATTTTACAATAATTTTGAATAACGATGACAATGGTAAACACGATTTATAAAAATAACATAAATGAAAATCTCTTACGAATGTGTAGGTCGAATTTGTTAGAAAGCTTTTTTATATGCTATAAGTACACATATGTTGAACTGTGGACACTCTAGACTAGATTATCAAAAAATAACATAATGAGTAAAGATGAAATACTATTCCATAGAAAAGGTACAAGCAGTGGAGTGCAGCGCATACGAGCAAAAAAGCTGTGCATTAGTAAAGATTCTGGGAAACAAATATTAATTAAATATTCCTTATCTTAAGAAAAAGTTGATTTAAAATTCTACCCGTAATTTGTGATTACAGCTAAATTCTTTATTTCCGACGTTTCTGTATCTTCTTCATGACAATGCTTATTGTATCTTACTTGTTTGCGGCATCAGATTTGTATATTAATTAGATCCAGTCAACTCGAGAAATCCTGAACTGTATATTCCTACTAAAACCGTATATTTATATTCGCCCATCTCTATGACTGCGAATTTTTGTAGTAGGTACTGCGCACAACACGTCATTTGCAGAAATGACATTCTTTCAAATTCCACAGTTGCTTGCACACACACCTTTATGTGTGAATTCTAGTTCTCTTTTCTATGGTGAATTCCACTGTCAAATCATAATACCGATTATCCTTATATAAAAACTCTGTATACGAGTATATATGTATTTATATATATTTTTATTAATTCGCTTAGGTATTCCAATTATAATTATTTCGTTGTCTGTTAGTATTTTTTTTCCTTTTTACGTAATTTTCATTTAATTTTTTAGGTATTTTTTCCAATTTTCTTTTTTACGTATAAATTTTTGTATATATTTTTTTCTTTTCCTATTTTTATTTTTATTTTTATAGTATTTTTTTCTTTTTTTTATTATTATTCTTATTTTTTATATAAATAAATATATACTTATTCCTTAGGAACCAACATGTAAAAATACTGTCATTTTTGACGGGTAACAGCTATTTGAATATAATTTTTTTTTTTAAAGTATTTTTACTCTATGTTGTTATTTTACTCTATGCATTTATTATGTTGACTATTATATCGCCTATTGTATAAAATTACTATTTATAATTTTAATTTCATTGAATCGTTTTATTTTATCTTTTAATTCTACATTTTTATGTCTATCTTTATATTGTTCTTGTTTTTGTTGTTTATTGTTTATCCATTTTGTACACATTTTAAAGTAAAAGCCTTTATAGCCGTATATATGCATGTCAAATAACACATAATTCGTATTTATTATTTTCAATCGGTTGGATGAAACAAACGAAAAAAAAGTGATAATTAAGTTTTCGAAATAAATTATCTAAAAAATAAAACTCATTCAATGTTTTCATTATTAATTTCTCTTCATGCTAATAATAATAATTCAATTAACTTGAATGTCTCTTCATTGTTTCACGATATTTTTTGACATGACATTTGGGCGATCTCCGAAACACAAGAGACGTGCGCCCCGGTCGACGGACGTTGACAAACTAAAAATGGCCGAACGACACCATTTTTTTTTTGATGTGTGCTTGAAAAACCGACAAGTAAGCCAAGTTTGGCCAACCTCCACCAACCTCCGCTAACCTGCGCCAAAAACCCCTGTACACATTGGGCCAACCTCGCATTGGGCCAACCTCGCATTGGGCCAACCTCGGCCAATGTGTACGGGGCCCTTAAGACGTGTATTTATAAAAAAAATGGCAAAACGCAAGTTTTCTCGTTTGTAGGTACTGAATAAAATATTTATTCACCATGGTAACAAGTACGGTGTATTTTTCTTGTCATTTATTTTTCTGACATTATCGCTACAACATCTTTGGGATGCGAGATAGTGATAACGGTTAAGTAAGGAGTGGATATGTTGTACCCATCCCGAGTGCAATTATTATCTTTAAAATTATCTTTAAAAATATTATCTTTAAAAAAACGTTTTTGAGTTGAGAATGTCATATTTTGTACATCGTTAGTTTTATTTCAAATCAAAAGATCATCTTTCCATAATTGTTTTGAATTCAAATTGAGTGCAAGAATATCTCTTTTAAAATGTAATTGTTTTATTACAATATCCAATTGTTACAATATCCAAAAGTAATATTTTTAACGCTTATAGCGACATCAATATATCAGAATGTATATTTTGCGAAGTTGATAGATAGTCTTGCACTCGGTCCATATATGCATACTTGCAAAACATATTATTTATTAGGTACGTGCTAAAAAAAAGATTAAAGTGAACACGGGCGACTTGTTCTGGGTGATTGAATTGATTGGTATCCTCTGAATCCTGTAAAGTTAACGACGACGGTAGTTTCCCGGTACCCAGTCATCTCGGAATAAGGATTAATCTTCAGATTACATCCAGCAACCACTGGGTAAGAAGTGTTCCAATCACGCGAAGATCAGCACGGGCATCTCCAGGCGTGAGTAATGGTTCATGTTCTATTTATTATTTCATCTCGTCAGGTTGATCACCCCCAGGATCGCCATTCCGGTCACGTGTGCAGACTGCGCGATGGTGACGGTCCAACAGTTGCCAGTCGGCAATGGCCTGACCCCGGCGGCTGCGTGAATCGTCCTCTGAACGTTGGGAATATTTAAATGACGATAATAACTAACACGGGGGAACCGGTTCCTTGTGAACGATCGCCAAATGCAAAGGTTATTCAGTTGAAATGAGCTCTGTGAGAGGTCAACTTTAGCGCGGTTTTAAAATGAAATAGATCCTGCCTTTTGTAAAAGAGCCAAATGAAAATGAACCAACCCTACTGTCTAGCATCCAGGCATTCAGGCAAGGAGGTTTAATTTTACTGAATTCTATAGTTACTTCTATTTATACATTAAACGCATTGGTAACGGTATGGTAACGCAAACAAAAAAAAAATTTTTTGTTTGCGTTACCATAGTTCACTACCTATTTATAATTGATTTTTAGGCGACATTAAGACCTTAAAGCTGCCGCATCAAAACAATGTAAAGAGGATAAATATATTCTTTTGTATAAATAATACCATCTGTATATATTATACTACATATAGGTAAGCAGGTAAAGCCCCAACAAGTAGAATTAGAATTGACCTTGCGTGTCTGGACATTCCGCTCTGCTGGATGCGATAGGTACCTAATCCAAAATAAAAGGATGTCGAAAAAACTTGGCCTTTTGAAAGCAAATGTGTTTTATAATATTTGCCGACAGTCAAAGTGACCATTAACGATCTTCCGACTCGTTCTCGTTTCTGTAAAAATATCGATATATTTTTTGTTTATTTTCTCTTTTATTCATTTTACGTACAATGGCTCTACTTTGTGATGCGCAGTACAATGGAATGGGTTCTAAAGAATCCACGGTGTCCAAGAAAGACTTCTAACGATTAGATAAACGATCTGTTGAGAGGTTCGAAAAGATGATTGAATGATTTTACACCGGAACAGAAATATGTGGCATTACATCCTCTTCCCGCTTCTGAAGATTGAGATATAATAAGTAACGCTAATTTTTGAAGATTATATTGATTAACATAATGCTTACGCGACATGAAGCATTTGAGATGTGGATCTATAGATGAATATTAAAAAGGTAGGTTGATATGGCTATAATTTAACAACTTGTTAATTAAGATGCGATAGGAAAAACACATTCTCAAAACCATAAAGACATCCAGAAAAACATCCGATCCTGCATCGTCTAATGAAGACGAGAAAACCCTAGCAATACAATCTAAGGCAATGATTTGGTCCACGACCTAACGGATTAGATTTGTCTCAAAAAATGCATAAAGGACAGTGCACTTTTGAGCATAGAGCGAGTCAGCGAGTGGCTCAATGTTTATTTTATTATGTACACAAGGCATAACGCAACTGGCCATTGCAGATAAATCACACGACATGAGAGATCAAAATCTTATCTGTATACAAGCAATTTAAGGGCGATGCAGAGTTGAGCAATGGCTGCGCATGCTCTATACTAGTGAGATATTTATCTTTCGTCTCAGAATTTTTTCGAAAAAGTCGGTATATGTATATCGTTGCATCGTTCTGCTCCGCGTCCAAATACACGCAGAAATTAATCAGAGCACAACACTTCACTGTCCCCTCGGCGCTCTCGAGACAAAGCTCATCCGTGTACACGCGCCATAATGCTGTGTAACACGGATGAGATATTGACGATGAAGATACTTCAAAAAACGAAACAAAAGGTAGACTCAAGTGACAACTTTAAATGTTAACAAGAGCAAGTACAAAGAGAAATGCCCCAAACAATATGACTAACTGGTTCCAAAATTCTATAAATACATTATTCAGTTGGCACCAGGTACCAGACTCGAGTAGAGAACATTTTTTTGCTTTTATTCATGACGCATGGTCGTCTTTACGATTTCCGATCCACCACCTATTTCGCCTTTGGGGCCTTTGGGCACACCCAACAAATCCGCTAACGTTCGAGGAACATGAGTCACAACATGAGCGAACAGGTTTCGTTTTTATAAATATTCAAAATAAACGATCCAACGGTCATTTCGCTGTTGATCCTGTACCGGATATCATTTGGGAACAAAACTGTCTCGTTAAAAAAAAACACTCAATTAACCTTCAACCCCACTGAATACTCATTGTAAGATAAATGACTTGTTTATATCTTCTAGAATATGGTCATTAAAAATGTTGTTGAAATAGTACCGATAGTAAAAGATAGAGAAATCGCTGAAGTACTTTTTTCATTTTTTGTGTCGCCTTTTTATGACAGTTTTCAATCTAAGAATACTTTATTATGATCACTGATGATTTTTTTTTTAAATATTTTTTCAAATCAAAATATTTTTTAAATTTCCAAAAAGCCACAAAAACAGACGTTCAAAATTTTAAATATCTCCTTTCAAGTTCCGGTTAGTAGGTAAAGAAGTTATTTTTGTATCTAGGATCCTACACGGTACATATGTACGTAAAAATGTAAGTTTAAATATAATGTGTATCTATAATGTGTACCTACAAAAAGTATAACGCTAACGAAAAAAATTTTAACATGTGAAAAAAAACTTCAAACGTTCTATTCCCAGTGAACACATAATACGCACACGCGCGATGTTTAGGCGATAAATTATTAATTGTACTCACTCTGCAATTTTTTGGATATGGTATTAAATCAATATTTGGTTGTGTCTTTTTTGCAGCTATAACCGCTTCTTGGCACTTATTTATATTTTATTCTCTCATGATGCCACAAGGAAATGAGTTTTTCAATAGACTACCGCTTATTTTGCGATGATCTCTTTCGCAATTGACCGCTTCACTAATTACAAAGGATTAAAACTAATGACCACGAACGTAAAAAAACTCGTTTTTTATTTTCTACGCAATATTAAATTTTTTTAAATCTATGTTTTTTTATTTAAAATTATGAAAATACTTCTTGCCTGCGAGATGATGATAAACGAACAAGCTGAGTAAATATCACAACGCCAGTGCGCTTCATTCGCGAGTTTTTGCTACGTAAACTTTCCGCTTTTTAGTTGAGATTTAAATATTAAATTAGCCTCACATTATAAACATAATACGCCATGCGGACTTAACTTTAAAAGACAGTTTCTTTGACAAGACAAAACAGAAAATATTGTGTTTTAAACGCAATTCACGCTTTTACGTACAAATCGGGTAATGTAGGAAATCACACCTTAGAAAAGAGATATTATAGGACGCGAAGCAATAAACAGGTAATACCATAGGACAGCATCAATGCACGTAAACCAGTTTGAGACATTTCCCATCGGCGAAGGCGACGGGGCGCAATCATGCGGATCCCGGACGTGCAGGCTGCAACAGGCACTTGTGTGCAGGAAGGTGCGATGATTGACCATTGACATGTTCGTTGTAATATTTTTTAATAATTTTTAAGTCCGTCAGATAGGTAAATAGTTTTGGAATTACCTACGCACTGATTGTTCCAGTCTTGGTAATAATTATTTGTTTTTTTTATTCGTTATTTTTCGCGTCGTATATTTAAATCTGTCTTTCGCGTCTTCTGTGTTTTATTTGTAGTTTTTTGGGATATTCTGCCGTGTATATCTGACCTCTCTGGCTAACATTTTGGATCCTATTGCAGGGTCCATCATCAGGACTGATATGATAATGACTCGCAATACCGTACCGAAATCGCATTCTTTTGTGTGTATTCTGTCACCGATCTATTTATCTCTATGTATTTTTACTACCTTTATATTAACTCGTGGCGTCTGCTTCTCTACTTGTCTGCTTATCTGACGAAAAAACTTTGGATCCAATTTTAACCCTTTTCCCGTCATCCAATCGAGCTGAAACTTTGTAAGTAGACTCGTGGCGACGATCAAGAAGATCTATCAAATTTTCGTTAAAAAATAATAATAAATATTTCGATTTTTCAAATTTTGAATGGTTTTTCATACAAATTATTAAGTAGTAAGAAAATATTTCCACGCGTCTGGTAGACGCGAAACCTAATTATAGTATAATTTTGGATTTTTGGAAATTTTTTATTACTCCCTTTCGTAGCGTCGCCCGACCGAAGCCCAACGCGTAGGTTAAGCGCCAAACCAGTTTCCACTAGTAAATGAGAAAGGGAGTCTAATAAAAACTTGGTTTTAACGAGTTACTTTTTTACCTTGTTTATTCAAGATTCAGAAACAAGCTCTCATCTTCGTTCTAATGAAAAAACGTGTCAAAAGTGAAAGGTTAATTTAAATGTTATCATTTATACGAACCGCCTTTTATTGAAGAGACTTCATTAGTTTATCGGTCGTTCAGAATCGCCGGTGAGTACACTTCGCACTTCAGCGTGCCGATGAACGTATTTGAACAAACCCGGTGGAACGATGGAGCGGCGGAGAGCTGCGGCTGGTGGCGGTTGTGAGACCTCCGTTGTAAAGCCATGTATTCACTAGGGGACAAATTGTCCCTCAACAGCACGCGCGGCATAGAGTCTACGTGACGTTGCAACGTCGTGCACTGTTCCGCGACCTCGCGCACAACATAGCGCGGCATTTCTACGTGCCGTGGCAACGTTGCCATGCGCACGGTACCCGAGCGTACTCACTGCAACATTCCGCGGAGCGTCAGTACCACGTGGTATGTTTACAAGTGAATACGCATGCGCTGTATCTGTCAAGATGACAGTGTGGGGAAATGAAATTGTTCTTGAACTCATCGAGCTGTATCGATCGAAGATCGCATAGAATGTCCGTCCTTCTTTTTCTTTGCAGTAAAGAATTTCGCATTCTCCTCTTTTTTCTCCTCTTACGTTTCGATAAACTCATTAATATAAACAGATACGCAGTTGACATCATAACCTCCTAGGGCCACATTTCCGTGACGTGGAAAACAATAATTATTTGCAAAAAGGACCTTGTTTTTAATAATATTCAATTTACTACAGTAAAACCTCGTTAATTTGAAATTGCGACCCAAAAAAACATTTCGAATTGCGCGGAACCCCGTTTTCGCCAAATGAGATACCGCAGCTGTCATCCATAACCTCATTTCCGCGACAAGATATGCGAGTCCCGGTGTGTACACGTCAAATGATCGCGACATTGTCCCCGAAACATGAGCGTAGATGTTGATGCGACATGCCGAGTGGAATGTTTCGCGATTTGTCCCCTAGTGAATACATGGCTTAAGCCTCGCCTTAGCGCCGCCGCCGCTGACTGGGCGTGAAGGTTCACTCGGAGACGGAAATGCCTCGCAAACGGAGATAAAACATTACGTATAATTAATTGGAGATCACCAAGAGTCCTGTACGCGAGTGTTTGCAAATTTGGGGGTGCGGTCAAGTTGCGCTAAAATGTTGCCGAATTTTTTTACGCAGGAAATAACAACAATCGTTAAAACGCTGCGTTTCGAAAGCCATCACCAATGTAAGAGCAGCCGATCGCAAACACTAACCACTGCTACGGCTGCATAGACTATGCAATGCATCGGAAAAGTAAAATTGTATGTATCACGAAACCTTCGCAGACTTTAAGAGATATTTGTCGTTTAATAGAAAAGAAAACTGTCGATTTTAAGATGTTCGTGGTAAATTTTTTTTTTCCTAAATTTAAATATTGTATAAACGAAATTGAAATAACTTCATGGTAAATAACTATTTATGTGTAATATACTGTAAATATATTGTGTTTTCTATTGACAACAAGAAAAAATATTTTATTCCTTTAACTTTGTGGCGTATTTTCACCAGTAATTTGTTCAAAATACCAACATGTTTCGAAACTAACTTTTTATGTATACGTTGTATATCGACGTGGTACACTTACATAAAAAAATTGTTGTTTAAGCAACGTACATTCTTATTAATTATAAAAATATTTAAGTTAGTGTTATTACGTACTGTCAATAAATGACCAGGATATAGTTAATAGTATTAATATAACTGTGTAAAAATCAAGAATTTTAAGTCAGCAAACATAATAATTTCGCTGTCCGTCCGTCTGTCTGTCTGTTTGTTTCCGTAACTTTGTGTAACATCTGTAATTCCGTTTGAATTCACAGCTAAAAAAGACAAATTAAACTGCCGGAGATGGTGCTTGAACCCCGGGTCAGCAAACCCGAACCGGCGGCTTTACGCACGTTGCTACGGTCGCCTCTCCGTGGACCGCCAAAAATATATTATAACTATATACTAGGGCTTAGCAAAGGTAATGTTGCGAAAAAATATTATTACTGACATCTCTGATCCAGTATCTGAAATAAAACGCTTCACATGTCTCGGACAAACATAGTATAGGTACTTTTCATATATCTTCATCTTCAGTGCCTATAAAGATACTAAATACCCGTAAGAATGTAATTATATGTCTATATACCGTCCAATCATCATTTTATTTTACTTGTTTAAATAAATTAATTTAATAAGTTGTATGTAATATCGGCATTATGATAAAATTTAATACGAGATACGGAACGGAAATCAAGTGGGAGGTCTTAACTTAGATGGAAGGATGCAAAGGGAAAACATCACAGTCATTTAATGTTGCGGAATGTTAAAGCCGCCTTTTCCACGTTGTTAAATCGCCGTGTCACAGGAAACACCAGCAGAATCTACCTACCTATCTTCGTCTAACCACAAGACTGCGCGTGCAAATATAATACAATACATTGAGCGTCTCTGACGAATTGCCATGGCACAAATACCTATGGCAGCCCCCTTAGACTAATACTGCTATTGAAAGGACTCAAGTTCTTAACCTACCACCTCCCAGGTTCGCAACAGCGGTGCCCTTGAATGTGGAAAAATCATAATCATCGACGGTATAGCACGGAGCCAACAGTCAGCAGGCAGCGCCACCCAAAGGCCGCGTCACGATAACTACAGTACGGCCACTCTATGATGGCACTTTTGACGTTTAGACTTACATGAAGTTTCGTAATTAATGACAGCTAAACATTGGAGGACAAATGCTATACTTCATTGCGCGAACGCCAGAGTAGTGATGTCCATCAACATTAAATATGGAATGAACGAAATGATTCAAAATGTTATAGGATATTGATTGCCTGCAAAATATGCGTAGAATACGCAGAATAAGTATCCAAAATAACACAACAAATCTGACAGATCGATTGTGCCCTCTAAATATGATCTTTTTCTATGGCTTTATTAGAGGGCAAAGAAAACGGCTACAAAACAATAAAAGACGGATCAGACCGGGTGATGTTTTTTTGTCTCTTTTTCTCTCATGTGTCGCCATATTGTTTAAAGTGAGTAAGCTCTATTTTACCACGTATAAAGGTTTGGTAAAATGCTTTATTATCCCTCTATATATTGTAGATACTCTAAGGTTTTGACAGTTTTGTTTTAACGTTGTTACGGAAAGAACGAATATGGGCACCAAGTAATACGATTACCGCCTTACCATTGCGAATACAACCCAATTGAATTGATATGGGCTCAAATCAAGGGATATGCAGCAAGGCATAATACAGAACCTCCATTTACGACATCAAAAATGTTAAAATTATTAGAAGAAGCTTGTCAACGTACAACTCAAACAGACTGGGCTAATGTAGTGAATAGAACCGTGCGACGAATAAAGGAAGATTACGAAAGAGATATTAGAATCGATAATATTTTAGATAATGATATTATAATTAATTTAGGAAATGATAGCAGCGACGATAGTTCAATGGAGAGTGATAGTAATGGGGATGAATCAGATTGAAACATTCAAGTAAATATTTTTATCTAAGAAAAATGTGTTTTATTATTCTTCTATAACCTTTTTTATGTACAAAGACTTTCTCAACTCACACCGTGCGACGAATTTTTTTTTCGACTGAATTTTTTCGTTAATGATTTTAAGTGTGTCACAACACTATTACGATCTGTCAAAAATGCCATCTTACGATGGCTCGAGCATAGATATGCTAATGATGCGCTTCTTTGATCGCCGTGCGGACAAAAAGTTCGACAACACGGGAACGAGGTTGAGCGGGCCTTTCTGCCCAAGCTGCCGCGTTAAGTAACCGTCACTTCTCCGTTTTAATTTGTTCACAAGCGTAAAAGAATTCTATTAAGACAGGGGTAGGCAAACAGCGAGACAAAAGAACCGAACACGTCATCTTTTAACTGAACAAAATTAGGATGGCGTTCAGTACATCATTTCATAATTGTCTGTAGATGGATAGAATTCAATTTGATACATATTCATATTGCGGGCAGGAAGATGGACTGGATTGTCAGGGGAAGATGCTCAGCCTCCCTCTCACTCCCAATTGACCAAATTTCTTGTTTACGTATTTATATATTTTGCGCAGTCATAAAGAGTTGTGTAAAATTTGGTTTAGATCTGCCAAAGTATTTAGAAATTATAAAGAACAGACAGATATTATGATATATTTTTACGTTTTACGTTTAAGTTTTTTTACAGTTTAAGGCTTTTGCGGCTATTGTTAATAATTTTATGAATTTTTACGATAGCTAAGATGATGTTGATTAAATTGAAATGTTGTAATTTTACGGGCGTCTAAATCAACAAGAAATGGTGCTACAAAAAAGCAAATAAATATTGCGAATTTTAAATGCAAATTATAATTATTATCGCAATATTTGTTAGTAGGTATGTTCAAATTTATCAAGAACTCGATTACTAGATTTTTGTCCCCAAGGGGATCGTCGTTAATCAATACATTTTGTAGACTAGCTGTTCGTACCCGGCGTTGCACGGGTTAAGGATTAAGTTGAAAATAAATTTGTGGGGGGAAACAAAGGTTTGATTCGAATGGTATAGATTTGCATCGAAAATATGTCAGGAGGAGGGGAAGGGGTAAAGGAGGAGAGGGGAAATGCAGCCTATGTTACCCGCCGAGTCATAAAGAATATGTTTCCAAACTTTGAGTCCGATCGGTCAAACGGTATAGATTTGCATCAAAAATGTATCAGGGGAGGAGAAGAGTTCAAAGAATAGGGGGGAAATGTCGTATATGTTACCCGCCAACAGTGGCGGTCGGTGACTTTTGATAGAAGGGATGCTGGATACTAAGTTTATACCTACCATCAAATATAGATTAGCTCATGCAACTAGTAACAAAAATAGTCTGTCAAATAAACTTTATAAATCCTTTAAGCTACGCTTCAACAATTTTCTATTCAATTTTATGCGTCATTCGTACCTATTTTAAAAAATCCATTACATACCCGAGTTTTCATTTATTTAAACTTAAGCTCGATTCGACGCTCTTTCTTTATAAAATCGTTGTGAAATTTTGTCTTCTCTTTTAAAAATAGCAGGAGTGTTTTCTCAATATAAATGATAGCAAGGGAAGAAAGTCTGTTTTCGCCTAGTGTGCTTCGGTTGTACGTTTTAGTCCTTTTCATTGTGAAAAATTCACTGAGGAAAATTGCAAGTGTGGTTAAGATAAGATAATATTGTGTTGTTGAGAGCACTCGTGTGTCCTTTCCTAGTTCTTGAAAGAGTGTTCAAACCGTTTAATCTAATTTAATTTAAATGATTATTTAAACAGATAATTGAACGACACTCAATGTTTCAATAATTCGGTTTTATGAATTCAAATTCACCATTTCCACCCATCAAATACGTCACACAAACAAAATCCTCAAAACAATCCAATCGTTTCGTAATATGTCTCGGCCCTTCAGCCGTGGCTCCTCGGCTACGTTCGGCTGTCCTCGGGTGACTCCGTTGGATGCTGTTTTCAAGTTCGTATCCACTATCCGAAGATCCCGACAAGCAGAAATGAATGCGCATGCGCGAAAATCGAATTTTTGAACTTTGTGTGGATACGGAATTCGTTACAGATTCCATTGCTGCTGGTGGCTGTGTTTACGTGATTTATAGATGTTCAATGATGAGAATGTATATGTATTTCGAGTCGCTCCGTACGCGCGCCTTGTAGTATGTGTTACGACTGTTCTCTAAAATACTGAACTAATTTATTTTCTGCAGTGCTGTATTCGTCTAGAAACAAAAAGTCTAAAGCTTTTTGACTCTAGAACACAAGGGATGCGGAGCATCCAAAGCATGTATGAAGCGACCGCGCCTGCCCGCCAAGTCCTTAAGAATAATCCAAATTTTGAGTCGATCGGTCAAACGGTAGGTACAGATTTGCATCGAAAATATATCAGGGGAGGGGAAGGGTTAAATGAATAGGGAGGAAATATCGCAGATGTTACCCGCCGAGTCCTTAAGAATAAGTTTCCAAATTTTGAGTCGATCGGTCAATTGGTACTAATTTGCTTCGAAAATATAACAGCGGAGAGGAAGGGTTAATATAATAGGGCGGAAATGTCGCATATGTTACCCGCCGATTCCTTAAGAATAAGTTTCCAAATTTTGAGTCCGATCGGTCAAATGGTACAGATTTGCATCGAAAATATATCAGCGGAGGGGAAGGGTTAAAAGAATAGAGGAGAAAAATAGAGGCCTAGTAGAGTGGCATAATCCACAAATTAAGCAAAACAAAAAAAATGTGTAATAATATATCTTATGTTTTATTGTTAAATTAGTATTAAGTATCTTTATTTGTAAACAAGGATTTTTTTTTAAATAAAAAAATAAATAAAAATAAATGTTTTTTATGTTACCCACCGGATCCTAAAGCAATAAAGTATGCAAAGTTTGAATCGAATCGGATAAACGGTATAGATTTCTATGGAGAACAGACAGACAGACATTGAGTTTTATAGGTATAGATAGATGTCTCACAGAAACGACGTTATTTTATAAGGGAAAATAGTTATGGAAGTCTTTGGGTGTTTATGGGGCTTACGACCAATCATGTGGCTGGCTTAAGTGATCACTTTACACAATGAATGTTATACATTATAAATTTTGATTAATTTTGTGTCCCCTATTTACGGCGCCCTGCTGCACATAAATAAATATTTTTTGGCTAAACGCATCTAAAGAACCGCGATGTACGGACCCCTGTACTAGAAAATAATAAGTTTTCTTTATTAAAACATCTTCTCAGACCTTTTTTCGACTGGATTTCGTCGGTTCTGTGCGGCTGGACGGCAGAGTGATAAATTAAAGCCATGTATTCACTAGGGGACAAATTGTCCCTCAACAGCATGCGCGGCATAGAGTCTACGTGACGTTGCAACGTCGTGCACTGTTCCGCGACCTCGCGCACAACATAGCGCGGCATTTCTACGTGCCGTGGCAACGTTGACATGCGCACGGTACCCGAGCGTACTCACTGCAACATTCCGCGGAGCGTCAGTACCACGTGGTATGTTTACAAGTGAATACGCATGCGCTGTATCTGTCAAGATGACAATGCGGGGAAACGAAATCGTTCTCGAACTCATCGAGCTGTATCGATCGAAGATCGCATAGAATGTCCGTCCTTCTTTCTCTTTGCAGTAAATAATTTCGCATTCTCCTCTTTTTTCTCCTCTTACTTTTCGATAAACTCATTAACATAAACAGATACGCGGCTATCATCATAACCTCATAGGGCGATGTATTTCCGCGACGTCTGGAAAACAATAATTATTTGCAAAAAGGACCTTGTTTTTAATAATATTCAATTTACTACAGTAAAACCTCGTTAATTTGAAATTGCGACCCAAAAAAACATTTCGAATTGCGCGGAACCCCGTTTTCGCCAAATGTGATACCGCAGCTGTCATCCATAACCTCATCGAATGACATTTCCGCGACAAGATATGCGAGTCCCGGTGTGTACACGTTAATTGACCGCGTCATTGTCCCCGAAACATGAGCGTAGATGTTGATGCGACATGTCGAGCGGAATGTTTCGCGATTTGTCCCCTAGTGAATACATGGCTTAAAGCGGTATTTGAGTTGCGAAGTGTACTACCAACTGACGTAGGCGCAGATCTCCGCGGCAAACTATACACTCCAAATGTTTATTAACAATAATTAAATTGAATCAATAGACCGAGTCCAAGCAAATCAAGGGACACGATTGAAAAATAAATATATACGGTCTATACGTTTGTAGATTATAATCTAAACGGTGGTTTCTGCAATTTTTATCATAGGTTACATAGAAGCATATAAAGCGAAAAATCTGTTAAATCTGAAAAAGCGGAAAAACTCTAGAATTGAGAGCTCTGGCACCATGGATGCGCATATTTTATACTGTTAGGAATTTCAATGCAATTATTTTCAGTTCATAATGTCTTTTCATATATCTATAAAACGGAATATTTGTTTGTCTGAAGCAAACCGTGCGCTCTGTACTCTGCTGTCATGACATGTGCGCAGATAATAATAGTGTCTAAAATTTATAGGTCAACACGAATATTTTCGGCTCGCAACATCACTTGTATCGTGAGCTTTGATGCTTCGAAATATCAAAATATTATTTCAATTGTCAAGAAATAAGACAAGACATCGTATTGTTAGTTCGACATTTTTATTTTATATTATTTCATAAGGAAAAATATTTCAAAATAGTGTGTAAAAAAGAGTGTCAAAATAATTGACATCTATACCTATAAAACTCAATGTCTGTCTGTCTGTCTGTTCTCTATACAAATCCACACCGTTTGTCCGATTCGATTCAAATTTTGCAAACAAACAAAGCTTATGCTTATGGACCCGGCGGGTAACATAGGCAACATTTCCTTCCTATTCTCATACCCCTTCCTCTCCCCCTGAGATATTTTCGATTCAAATCTTTACCGTTTGACTAATCGGACGCAAAATTTGGAAACTTATTCTTTAGGACTCGGCGGGTAACACAGGCAATATTCCCCCCTATTCTCATACCCCTTCCCCTTCCCATGACATATTTTCGAAGCACATCTGTACCGTTTGACCAATCGGACTCAAATTTGGAAACTTATTCTTAAGGACTCGGTGGGTAACATAGGCAACATTTCGCCCCTATTCTCTTACCCCTTCCCCTCCTCCTGACATATTTTCGATGCAAATCTATACCGTTTAACCGATCGGACTCAAAATTTGGAAATTTATTCTTCAGGACTCGGTGGGTAAGTTTGGCAACATTTCCCCCCTATTCTCATACCCGTTCCCCTTCCCCTGATATATTTTTCATGAAAATCTGTACTGTTCGACCGATCGGACTCAAAATTTGCAAAATTATTCTTTAAGACTCGGCGGTTAACATTGGTGACATTTCCCTCCTATTCTTTTACCCTTTCCCCTCCCCCTGATATATTTTCTAGGCAAATCTATACCTTTCGAATCAAACCTTTGTTTACCCTCACGAATTTAATTCAAACATAATCCTTAACCCGCGCAACGCCGGGTATGTACAGCTAGTACAAAATAAATTGTTACTTTATTCTGCGTAGACTTTTAAAGAACATAATATGGAGATTTTTTTTCGCATTTCTTTAAGATAGTTTTTAAAAAAAATGTAACGATTTGATTGGTTTATAAATGTGATATATACTGAATGCCATCCACTTAAAAATTTTACTGTGGTCCTAAAGAAAATAAAGTCACCCCGCCTCACTTCCGCAAACTTCTCTTCCTTCCATTGTTGAGGCTCGTTACAGGACCATCTTCTTACCAATCTTCCAGTGTCTGGTTAGTGGTTGACGAAGTCTTTCGCGGTCGCCTTCTTTTTCTGCTGTTGCCAACATTTGCGTCGTATGTCTTTCTTGCCATTCTTTTCCCATTCATTCGCTCAATATGCCCAATCCATTTTATGTGTTACTTTTTAAAAATCTATTCTCTTTTAAATTCTATTCTCTAAGATTTGCGTCGTATGTCTTTCCTGCCATTCTTTTCCCATTCATTCGCTCAATATGCCCAATCCATTTTATGTGTTACTTTTTAAAATTCTATTCTCTTTTAAATTCTATTCTCTAAGATTTGCGTCGTATGTCTTTCTTGCCATTCTTTTCCCATTCATTCGCTCAATATGCCCAATCCATTTTATGTGTTACTTTTTAAAATTCTATTCTCTTTTAAATTCTATTCCCTATCTAAGCTAAGACCAGATTGCTTACATCGTTATTACATAGATATTGTGGGCTTGTGAAAAACAAAAGCATCCCTCTTTTCCTAAGTCACTATTTTGAATTACAAATAAATATGGCAACGCTGCTATATAAAACGCCAGTGTAAAATACAACTGTCCAGATCAATCGTCACACTCCGGTTCACAGAATCATAAAAATGCGGTTGTAATGCACACCTCAGTTAATGCAATAATCTATGAGTGTGATGACATTTTAAAACCAAATTGTTATTAGTGTATTAGTAGTGTTAAATACTCGTTTCAAAAAGCGTACGTAGGACGGTTTCGTAATAAAAAATGCAACAAAGTCGTTCACATAATTAAATTCTTTGTAAATATTCAAATATACATATTAGTGGATATGATAGCTCGGTATGCAGCGGTGTGTAGACCCTAGCACCTTATTGATGAGCAATTTTTTGTTGTTTGATAAACCTTATGAAAAATAGCTTTATCTTTGAAAAACAATCATTATAAACATAAGGAAATGTCCAAAAAGGAAGCCTAAAATTATGCGCATAATATTTTTGTGTTATACTCCTGTTTTCCAGTGTTTTTCAGAACATAAAGGTCACATGTCTATTTTAAAGGTATATTATTCGCGATTCGTCTATTTTAAAGGTATATGACTACACGTCTATTTTTTTAGCCAAAAAATAGTAAAAAAGTACAAACAATGCATGATTATTGCACAACTGTTTAATTTATTACAATATGTTGTCTGTAACTTTATTGGCTAATTAATTATACAAATGTATTGAAAAGATAACGTAGTATTCCAGATCTGAATAGATACAAAGAAGAACGCAGGCAGAGAGAGATATATGATTTCCTCTCGAAGACGTGGGTTCTTGTTCCAACTTGCGCCGACCTGACGGTGCTCGCGGTCAGGCGGTATTATGCGCGTACCTGTGTACCTACCTGCGTACCTGTGTAGGTGTGCGAGGGTGTGTGGATGTGCGGTGCCGCAGCGTTAATGTTAATCACGCGAGCCTTCTCAATAGGTCTACAACCTTCCGACCACTGGATCGTGGACAGGACCGGCCAGGAACATTATGGGGTTGGGTGCAATGTGTGGCCGTGGACCTTCTTATTTATTCACGAAAAACAGAGCAAGTTTTGTCGGAATATATACAAGCCTAAATGTCTCATTTGAAAAATGCGTTCGATTTTAATGAATTAGTATCATTTTATTGTTTAGGTTACGATTTTCATAACATAGTTCCTTTACCATCTAAACACATTAGATTATTCAATTTGAAATATACAAAAAATCATACCTTTTTATTTTTTTTTAATTGAAAAATCCATTTATACATTTGTTGACAAATGAAATTATTTTGTTTTAAGCTTTATACATATTCAGTTAGTTCACATTACAGACACGGTATATAAACGAATATAGGTAGGTATTTATCATTTTTATAATATTAGACTAGCCGTAAAAATCATGGCACATAATAATATTAAATAACGCGACCCTTAACGCCAGTCGTAAGTGTGGTTATTGTAATTCCAGCGAGATACGGACAGGCAGACATTCGATATTAAGATGATAGTTTTTTTACAGAAGACATAACATATTTTTAAACACATTCATTCTCACCTCATTTTTTATTCTTTCGGGAATTTCGTCGTACATTTTCATTCCTCTATGCATTAAACAGTTGTATAGTCTGTGAGTGCTTTTTTCTTATGTATTATTTTTAGATTTTTGGTCTCATACATATGTATGAATCTATCTGCATGAATGAAGAAATCTAATATTCTATTAAAGACAATCTCATCTTGATTTATTTTTGTATCTTTGACCTTCTTAGAATGCATCTCACAGTTTCCTTTTGAATAACTTCGAGCTTTTTCATTAGCCAAATATAAGATCGTAGAGCAGTAGTCTAAATATGTAGACACAATACTTTTGCAAATGACCTCAGCAGCATTTTAATTTATTTTATATAAAATATTTCATTTCATTTACTTTTTCAATATTTTCACGATCAATTGTCAAACTATGTTATGAGTTTTATTGCCTATTTCCATCTACGATATAAATTTATAAAAATACACTCACTATGCCAAGGACACGTTCCTGAGAGTTCACGTTGCATCGAAAAATTACCAGGTGATAAAGAACTATGTGTACCTTGTTTTTTAAAATTTTAAATACTAGGGGGGGAAGCCGAAATTAAAGGAAGGTATGGTATGCCGTAACCCGATGAACAATGAACAAACTGAAGAAAATTTGGAAGGACAAACACAACACCGTATCCATTAAGTTAAAGATTGTCAGTACCCTTGTCTTCCAAATTTTTCAATCAACAAGAATTCCGGAAGATAGATGCACCGAGATGTTTGGTTCGTGGAACGAATTTTATGAACTGCTCATAGAACAAACAGCTCCATTTTACTTGAAATAAATGTTGAGCAATGTCTATCTGAAATAAGGATCTGGTGATGACTGCGACCTGGTTCACTTCAAGAAGCCGCCAGGAATGCCCAGGATTGGAGTAGACGCGCTGGATAGTTTTGGTGTCATAATATCGAATATCGATCACAACTGCTCCATCAAGAGTCTAACGAAGGAGAAGAAGAAATTTATTTTGACAGAATTAATACGCAAAACTCCACGACTAAATTTATTTTCACGAGCGCGGGGCCAGGTGCATCCTTCACACCCGCCTCTGCCGGCCCTGTTCCTGTGGAGTATTTAATCTAGCGATGATTTAGTCTCGCGAAAGCTTTTCTCGACATCAGGAGAAAATTAATTCCGACTTTGAGATGGCAATGTGACGATAATTACGGATACCGCTTTGTATAATTTAGAGGTTTCAATTCATGAATCACAGTTAAATTTGTGAAATGAGGTATAGTATTAGATATTTACTTATATTGATTGCAGATATTGATGGTCGGAGTTCTGAGAAGCTGCAATAATCTATGTATATACACAGACGATCTGTAAATTCAAGTATGTAATATCACACAAATGTGGCGTAAGTAAAAAAAATACAGTAGAGCTAAAGCAAAAATGAACCGTCTTTAATGTTTACTAACGGAATTGTTATTTATTTATATAAGCATACCCAATGAGTACAGAGTGATATATTTTAACATTTCATTTGTTTAATTTCTCAGTAAAAAACTAAACAAATCAAATGTATATAGTCAATGTCTCCTTAACTAGATATAGGTTTGTAAGTGTCTGTAGTGGTAAAGGAGTCAGGTTCAACCGTGGTATCCAACAGTAAAATCTAAACAATAATCATACTAAAAGACACATATTTTTAATTGATTCATCTTGACGTGTTTGTTGATCTAACGAATATATCACCTACTGATCAATAATAGTTACTGGTCAGGGTTTTGAGCCTATTTCCAGGAGACCACAGAGATTAGCATTTAGTTTAGTTTGAAAATAATAAGAATATGTGACACGCATTCTATGGTTTTAAAAAAATATATAAAAAAAATAATTAAAAACAGAATCGACATGTGTTACTACAGAATAATCTAAAATTCAGTCGTTTTCTGTAGGAACAAGCCATTTCGTTGAAGAAAGGCATTTGCGGCCGTCCGCAGAAAAATGATGAACTAAGGTTAATATGGTTTTCACGAGGGAGAGAATTATATTTTTAATTATTTACTATTCCAAAATATAAGGCGAATTAGAAAACTTTGATTTGCCTACTTCACTTTTACAATGGCCATAGCGTATTCTCCATTTCTGACTATTATTAGTCAAAATACTTGACGGTCGAAATCCTAGAAAAACCGCAACAAACTGAATAATATTATATCATCAAAGTCCATCAAAAATTCAATCAATGTCTATTATATTCAGGATATCCTGTGTTAGTGTCCATTATTAAAATAAAAAATCCTTTTCGGGGTTTAAGCAATGCTCTTCTGTTTTCGATGTTATTTGTGTCGGTTCCAGACTGCTGGTCGACCTTCACGAAATGCTCAGCTCCGTAATAAGTCCTTTGTCTTCGCCGAATCCGACAAGTCCCAACAGGTCGGCTAAGTGGGGCAAGAATTAGATTTATACACGCGTCTGTATAATATCACATTGTGTAACTTGTGTCAACGGTCTTAGCGATCGGAATTTGAGGTCCGGGGGCCTCGAGAAATTCTACGGTTGATAAATATATACGTGCTTTGTGTTTTAAGGCCGATTCGTGGAATTACGTAGTTGGATTAACAAAGCGAAAATCAGGGTTGGCCCATTTTTTGGGGGATTGATCGGGTGTTTTTATTTAAACATAAAAACTTTGTTTGACAATTTTAAAAATTTTAAAAATTTTTTTTGACTGCTACTATTAGCTGCAGATATTTTTATTATATTATGTAAAGGAACTTTCATTATTTAAAGTAAATATTTATCCAAATTAATGGAATCATGCAAATATAAAATAGTAATAAAAGCATAAATATTTATAATATTACATAATATGTACAAACTTTATGGAAGAATTTTGATAGACTGAGTAAGGTCGGTGACGAAAGAAAAGGTATCGGACGTGCAAGGGGCTTTTGTGGGTGGAAGAGGATGCATAGTTACGAGTGTCGACGAAATTTTTTTTAGCGAAAAACCAAAAACTTTTGCATTTATAGATCTGCAAAAGGCTTATGACAGAGTTATAAGAGAAAGGTTATGGAAGGTACTCTCTGGTTACAATGTGAACAGTAAACTTATACACGCAATTGCATCATTTTAAGAAGGAAGTACTGCATGTGTAAGAATCGATTGTAAGAAAGATTGATTGAGAAAAAAGGAAAGTAAGACAACATGTGAATACTAGTGGGTAATGAATGTTTGGAACATGTAGATGAGTTTGTGTATTTGGGAAGTATGTTCGATAGAAGAGGGAATATTGAGAAAGATATCGAGAGGAGTGATTGCGGGGAATAAGGTTAACGATTCTTTGAACGCAATAATTTCTAATACAAATATGTCTACCGAGGCAAAACTAGCGGTACATAATGGATTTTATTTTTAGCGAAATTTAAAATAAATTAAATTTTAATAAATATTATTATTAAGTTCTACGGGTTAAGTATTTTAAGGTGTTACAGCTGTTTCGGCTTGTAAGGCCATTATCAAACAGTTTGATAATGGCCTTACAAGCCGAAACAGCTGTAACACCTTAAAATACTTAACCCGTAGAACTTAATAATAATATTTATTAAAATTTAATTTATTTTAAATATCGCTAAAAATAAATATGGAGTTCTACAAATTAAACACAAAAAGCATAAATAAAAAAGTACATAATGGAGATCTCATCTCCACTGAATTCAGTGGAGATGAGATCTCTTAGACGTACTTACTTACTTACCATCACGCCGTTTCCCCGAGGGGGTAGGCAGAGAGGATAGAGCGCCATACTCTTCTGTCCTGACATACAACTTTCGCTTCGTCTACATTCATACATCTTCGCATGCAAGCTCGACGGTTGTTCAGACTTCTAACAGGACCATCTTCCAGTATCTGGTTAATCTGGTCATGCCACGTCTTCCGTGGTCGCCCTCTTTTTCTGGCGCCGTCAACACTTGCATCATATATCTTTCTTACCATTCTTTCCTCATTCATTCGCTCAACATGCCCAAACCACCTGAGCGACCCTATTTTTATTCTCTGTATTATGCTACGATCAGCTTTACATTCATTCCTAATATCTTCATTCTTTACTCTATCATACATGGATTTACCACACATACGTCTAAGGGACCTCATCTCCACTGCATTCAATCTACTTTCGTTCCTCTTCTGCCAGCTCCAGGCTTCACTTCCATACATTAGTGTCGGTACCAGAACTCCATTATGTACCGCCAGTTTTGCCTCGGTAGACATATTTCTATTAGAAATTATTTAGAAATTAAACTTAGACGTACGTGTGACAAATCCATTTATGATAGAATAAATAATTAAAATATTAGGAATGAATGTAAAGCTAATATTAGCATAATTGGTAGAATTAAAAAAGGGTCGCTCGGATGGTTTGGGCATATTGAGCGAATGAATGAGGAAAGAATGGTAAGAAAGATATATAATGCAAGTTTTGATGGCGCCAGAAAGAGAGGGCGACCACGGAAGACGTGACATGACCAGATAAACCAGATACTGGAAGATGGTCCGTTAGAAGCCTCAACAACCGGCGAGCTTGTATATGAATGTGGATGAGGCGAGAGTTGTATGTCAGGACAGAAGAGTGTGGCGCTCTATCCTCTCTGCCTACGCCCACGGGGAAACGGCGTGATGGTAAATATCTAAGTAAGAAAAACTCAACTGTATATTCAATATACACAACTGCTTTTATCACATAGCAATTTAAAGCAAGCATTCTAATAATTAATTTTTTCATGTAGGTATTGTAAATAAAACTTTTTACATGTTAAAAAAAATATATAAATAAATATAGCATTGTAATAATAATAACAGCAGCAACAACATAACATGCCATTTCGGTCTCCAAAAATACAGAAATGTAATTAGATTAGCTGATATACATAACTTCAGCGGTCACTAAGACGCAATGCGGTCACTAAGACGCTTGTGTGGAAAATCTTTGGTCGATAGAGTGAGGAATGAACAAATTAGAAGTGAATGCAATGCTGGCTGTAGTGTGGTAGATAGAATAAAGAAAGGAGTGCTGAGATGGTTTGGTCATGTGGAACGTATGAACGAGGAAAGGATGGTTAAGAAAATATATGAGGCGAATGTTGAAGGCAACAGGAATAGAGGGCGTCCGCGAAAGACCTGGCACGATCAGGTACTACAAGTATTTGCTGAGGATGGCCGCAACAATCGTAGAACGTGTATGAGAAGATGTATGAATGTGGCCGAAGCAAAAATGGGTGTGCCAGGATAGAAGAGTGTGGCGTTCAATCCTCTCTGCCTACCCCTGCAGGAAACGGCGTGATGGTTAGTTAGTTAGTTAGTTAGTTACATAACTTGAACCTGGATCCTGACCCCCTCTTGCCTCTCTGAGATGTTTAGCCACTTCAAGTCTTTTGACAATATCACTGCGAGTGCAAAGCCCTGTCTAGACGTCATAACATTTATTAAAATCCAACGACTTTGATGTGCCAGGTATTTAAGAAGGATGGAAAAGTCTTCGCGTGTGCGCTCCCATGGGACCAGATGAGAGATGAACAATCTGTTGACGATCCGTGGATTAGATGGAATACAGAAGGATCTACAAGTTCGGGAGTACTTCAGTCCTGTGCGAAGGAGATGTATGAAAAAACATTAAAAATTTGAAAAATCCAAAATTATATTATAATTATTATTATTTTTTAACAAAAATTTGAGAGATCTTCTTGATCGTCGCAACGAGTCTGCTTGCAAAGTTTCACCTCGATTGGATCACGGGAAAAGGGTTAAAAATCGATCCAAAGTTTTTTCGACGGCAAGCAAGCAAGCAGACGCCACGAGTTAATACAAAGGGAGTAAAAAGTACCCCATAAAAAACAAGTTTTTTATTAATTTTTTTAAAATAAAATTTGATAGATCTTGATCGTCTCTACAAGTCTGCTTGCAAAGTTTCAGCTCGATTGGATCACGGGAAAAGGGTTAAAAATCGATCCAAAGTTTTTTCGTCAAGGAAACAAGCAAACAGACGCCACGAGTTAAAAGAGAGGAAGTAAAAATATACCGTATTATTTAAATCAAATAACAGAGGATGACTCTGTTAGAAACCTAGACTTAAAATTTAGAACTTAAACATAGAACCGTCGAGTATAGATGGCAGGGTGTACGAATAAGAGTGGTAACCCAGAATATATAAAGAAATAAATGAACTGGGCATACATTGTCTCTGATATTATTATATCTTTCTATATCTATTATATTATGTATTTACAAATATATTTTTAATAAATAAATAATACATGACTACCAAGTATTTAAAAAAATGTTTAATCTGATATGTTGTATATAAGAACTGTATTTGTACCATAAATAAAAAAATAATAAAAAAAATATAATAAATAATAAAGATATATAGAGACATAATTTTTTACCTCATCCAACTATCGTCGTAATTCATATTTCTTGAGGGTATGCGATGCATTCAATAAACTGATAAGATTATTGGATATTGATCTGTTCGAGTGCAGCCACACAAGATTAAGAAAAATTTTGAGTGCTGAATTTTTTTCCACGTAATAATTAAGTTTATTTTTCTTTTATTTAAATTTTTTATTCTTTCTTTCTATATAATTAATATGCCTTAGTATATCATAAATATTTATCATTACTGACATATTTCTGTTTGTTTAAATTTTTTTTCTTTCTTTCTATATAATTAATATGCCTTAGTATATCATAAATATTTATCATTACTGACATATTTCTAAATGTGGAGACCTGAAATTGGCCATCTATATTGTATCAATGTTTTCTATGCTTTTTTTTGTGCTGTTGGTCTTCCATAAACATTAAATAAATAAATAATACATTTTGATGATTATTTTTTGTTTTTTGGCACTGGCTTATTACGCCATAATTCTATGAATTTTGTTTCTACCCTTGGTTATTGCCATAAATAGCTCGTTAAAAGGTCTCTGCCAAAAATAGAGTCATTTAAATGCGTAAAATGTCCTATAAAAACTTCCGGTGGCCCGAAAAAGTTGTCGCTGTTTTGATTGTCAACACAAATTATAATAAATCGTCCCCACCTTCAGAACATTAGCATTTTTTTGTCCAATCGGTTGCCTTTTTCGAGACACCGATTCCGTATCTCATCTGACCATTAGTTTATTTTTGGTTACTGGATTTAACCTAATAATTTAAAACACAAACATTTATTTTAATTTTATTTAAAGTAAACACAGGTACACCTTAAATAAAAATTCGATGTAGATAGATCTAAAAAATGGAACGAGTTTAAAAGTTTTGCAAACCACAATTATTTTTGAGCACGTCCGTACAAAGGTTCTTTTCTCTACATCTTGTTAGCAAACTTTTCTCCACACAATATGCAAAATATTTTAATGCCTCGGAAATAAATGTGTGCTAATATATACCTACGTAAACGTGTTGTAATAACCAATTTTTCAATGTTGAAAATATAATTTACTCTCAAAAAAGAAGTAAATACTCTACCACAATATAACCTAACTTGGTCAATTAACGCGAGCAAATACCCAATCAAACATACTCTTAAAGTGATTTAAATGTGCAATTATATTCGTAATGTACCGTTCTGTTGAAAACAAGACATACGTGCGCCGCAAATATTAGAGCCAAATGGCAACTCAGAATATTTTGAGTTTTGTTCAAATCTTTCAGAACAGAAATGGCGAATGTTACAATTGTGTAAAGTGATCACTTAAGCCAACCATGAAAAGACAGGTCATAAGTCCTGTTACACCCAAATGACTTCTATACCTACTTTCTCATAATTAATAAAGTTTCGTCTCTGTGAGATATCTATAATATACACTAATTGATTAATAATGTCTCTGTGACATAAATCCAGCACTGTTCTGAAAGATTTGAACAAAACTCAAAATATTCTGAATTGTAAATACTGGTAAAAAAGGAATTTAACAAAAATTGGAAATAATATTTCCTGGCGTATCCTAGTGTAATGCAAGTATTCGGATGAATTTCATTACACATTAATAAAGTATATTGCTCCCAAAATTCCGTAAATCAATTGTAGATTTTCTCATTAGCGACATCTGTGGGGATTTAGGGGAATGAAAATGGCTTTGTACAGGCCGCATGGAAAAGGCGCTTACAACTCATATATGAAAGCTTCACGCAATTTGAACATATATACAACTTCCAAAAAATGAATAAGCATGGTATATTCTATCATGGGTGGAAATGGCGAATGTTACAATTGTGTAAAGTGATTACTTAAGCCAACCATAAAAAGACAGGTCATAAGTCCTGTTACACCCAAATGACTTCTATACCTACTTTCCCATAATTAATACAGTTTCGTCTCTGTGAGATATCTATAATATACACCAAATGGCAACTGCCACGGTACGACGGTTGGTGACGTTGGTGACTGCGCGCGGTTCTTGCTGCAACGCAGACCGCACACCACCACCTATACAATTAAGGACGCGCTATACAACCTAATACATTGTATATATACTGTAGAACGTGCGCTGACCAATAATAATATTTTTCAAACTTAGACGGGTTTATTGACGACTTATTGATGATGTGGTTATTTAAAAAATAAATTTTAGATTGTACGAACATCAAAGCGCGCGACGCATCACAAACTTAGCCATCGAAGCCAGCACTTGTAAGTTCCAAAAAATTAGCCATCAATATATTAATTACCCCAACCGATGTCGTACGTTTCTGCATTTGGATGATGATTTCTATTTGTATACAATAATTTTGCCATGGTACCTGTTGGGTTGTGTGGCGCAGCGGATAACGCGTCTGACTACGGATTAGAGGATTCCAGTTTCGAATCCTGGCAGAATCGATTTTTTTTACGGTCGAGAATATTTTATTTGTTGAAATTTTAATTACATTTTTGGTTTTTTATAATGTTGTATAAAAGTAATCAACACTGCGAGAAGAGAAGAGAGTAGGTACTTACCTATCGAACTGTGGTTTATTCCGCTCTGACTTATTAATCGGTTAGAAATACTAATATAATAAATACTTTGTCTTAATTATATCTAAACTACCCGTAATTAAAAGTGGAAATTTGCCAGATACAATTGGCCGCGAAGCGGCTGACGTAGGCATAGGTAAACAATTGTGTTTTCTGCACAGCAAACATAATTGGCCGCGCAGCGGCCATCGCTGGCCGCGAAGCGGCCACAATAGCCGCCCGCAGGGCCTAGCAGTAAGCAATCGGCGAAGCCGATAGCTTAATGATAGCCGAAGCCGATTCCTGCTAGTAACAATAATTTCACGGCAGCTGTTGGATGTATTAATGCGATTTCGGCATTCGAGTCGGCACGCCGCCGCCGCCCGCGGCCGCACAATGCGGGGAGGATTCGAGGAGAAGAGCAGTCGGACCATCTGGTGTCGCACCTTGTGCCCGCTGCAGGCCGCTCCAGGATGCAGCTGCCGGGCCGGCATGCGGCGCGCGCAGCCTCCGAATCCCCTATAATTGATCTCGGGTATCAATGATGGTTAGGATTCTACCAAAAATTGTATTTGAATCGGTGATTTCAAATTCGACTTTAGCCACCAATTTTTCTGATGTTTATAGCTTTGCATTAACTTGCGTGTGGACATAATTAATAATATATAAAGTTTATCAGTTTTTTAATTACATAATTAATTAATTATTATTATTACATCCACTTCTGATTTTTAAAGGTTTTTCCAACTATTGAAATTGGTCAATTGTACGGTTATAAACCACGCGCTTTCTGTATATTGAGTTGGTCGTACGAAATACAGTATCTGTACCATTATTAATCATGTACTGGACGTATTTGAAAGGAAAATTTTGAAGCGTATTTTTGGGCCTGTTATAAAATTTAATTTTTAAAATATGTGAGCTAAGCGTCTATAAAAAATATCCGGTGGTTGGGCCATTGGGAGAGACTGATTTAACTTCCGCGGACTAATGATCTACAGAATGCGGGAGCTTGGGGAGACCTAAGCTAAGCTAGAGGGACATTGTCTTCGAAGATATTTTGCCTTATCTTGAAATCTTCGGAGTGAGTCCCGGGAGCTGTAGAACCAATAGTGATCGCGTGAGTACGATCCTGGTACAATACGTTATTGAACAAAGGCTTCGCTAGAATTAGCGACCTGATTGGAAAAGCGGAAGTTTATCCCTTTTCTTTATGCGTTTCTTGATCCAGTTTATTCCGTATATACCGTAAACATTAACCCATTTCTTGCATTCCTGCACTCTTATACATCTTCTCGCATACCTATATGTTACAGATATTACCATAGGGTGGCGTGTAATGTATGGATTTACATAAAATAAACCTTTTTTATTAAGTACATATAAATTCAGGCATTGCATTTCACCAACGATCCGCATAACTTATAATAACATGACATAGACGTCTAATAAGATTGTAAAAATAAATATTCAATCACGGTGTGTAATTTTTACACATTAGAGAGATTGCAAAGTCGAAAATGTGCTAATCGACCTTTGATCCCGGTATATTAAATATAATACTAAAAATTATTCCCGTATGTGCCAGTATGTAGCGGTTAACCGTTAAACATTACGATAACACTTTATTTTTATTACAAACTAAAAATCCAACATTTTGTTGTTGTTTGATCGCTGTTATTCTCTAAGGAATATGTGTTAATGACGTCGATGTTTCAACTCTTCCAAGCTTATTATAGAACTACGTGAAAACCTGTACATACTGACAGGAAAATATCATAATTTCACAAATTGTTGGCAGGTACCTACCTACACACCTTGTGGTACCTATCGAATTAAATTATAATATTATTGAACACATGAAACTATAGGTACCTACCTACCTTGGCTGGATAAGCAAATCTCGATTAAGTGAAAAGCAATCTTTTTTAATATCCCGTATGAATATTACTATTATTTTTTGTTACTAGATTTAACCTAAAAACTAAAACACAATATTTAATGTTTAATTCATTAAAAGTAAGCATACCCCTTTACTTTGAAAAAAAAAAACAATTGAACGAGTTTAACAGTTTTGCAAACAATTACTTGAGGGCACGTCTGCACAATGGCTCTTTTCTCTATATATTGT
Source organism: Agrypnia vestita (assembly GCA_016648135.1). Lineage (NCBI taxonomy): Eukaryota > Metazoa > Arthropoda > Insecta > Trichoptera > Phryganeidae > Agrypnia > Agrypnia vestita. The sequence goes on along the minus strand of JADDOH010008887.1, from coordinate 100,925 downwards.
TAAATTCAACAATTTCTCCACGAGTATTCTGCACAAGGAATCCATTTTCATATTAAGTACATATGCGACACGACTTACACTCGCAGGCCATTATTAAAGGTGTGATCGATGTACAAATGACAAGAATTATGTTTTAATATAATTTATAGGTATCTTATCGAGTAACTAAGCGCGTTTCTGTAATCGTCGATTCAATTTTTTGTTAGAATTCATGCCTAAGTCGGCCGCATTGAAAAATGTCGATCCATTTCCAGCCTCCGGTAAGTAGCGCTGCTTAACACAAAGCCGTATCAATAACCAGACCATGGACGACGCCCGCCGATAAGTCGCCTGTCCGTGGCTGACAAGAGGACATATTTTTCGCTTTCGTCTCGGGGTTTCGGTTTACCGAACAACAGATCGGAATAATTAGCGTACAAAATTACACCTTGAAATATTGGGGTAAAAAAAGCTTGAATTAGTAATGTAGTGTTATTAAGTAATGTTGTAATTTCTGGATTAGTGTTCGAGTGACGTTTAATGGACATATTAAATAATATTTTTTTACTTAAAAAATTATAGATGTAGGTACCTAAATACCTAAATACGAAAAATATTTTTTTACGTACTATGATGTTTCTTACATCTTTATAGATGAAAAACCATAAATACGTAAAATATTTATCGACGTCTGAAGTTTTTTACAATTTTACAAATGAAAAACTGTAAATACGAAAACTAATTTTTGACATCTAACGTTTCTTACATTTTTATAGATGAAAAACCATAAATACGTAAAATATTTTTTGATGTCGGACGTATTTTACATTTTTATGGATGAAAAACTGAAAATACGAGAAAAAATTTTGACGTCTGACGTGTTTTACATGCTTTTATTTACTTTCATTCACTGTCGCAATAATTTTATTTCGAAACCTATGTTTTCATAGATTTCAATACCATTTTTTCAAATTATTTTTTCTCATTGAACCGAAAATTTTTGGCGACTTGGCTTTCTTTTTGATAGTTAAATGAATTTGATAGTAGGTACTTTAAGTGATGGTGGAAATGGCATTGCTAACTGAAAATAGCCGCGTTGTTCTAGAATTTCTAGATACACCGTTGGACAATTTTCGCTACTTTGGACAGATTTTCCGTTTTATAATGATGTATTGGAATTTTATGACCCTTGTGTTTGAAAATGTTTAGAAGCTCAAAATACAGTAATTCGATTGTGGACTTCCAGAACTGTTGCATTAGATTCTTCAATTCTACTACAAACTAAATTCTTTAGTGGCACCTCATACAATTGTATCTGTAATAACTTTGTTAAGTATTTCTCGGATTCTATTGATCAAATGTTGCACCATTGTGAACATAAATTGTCAGACTTTTCTTTGGTAGATCAACCACAGAGTTTGTTAATCACTAAAGCGTCTCTGAGTGATATCATAGAAATAGTAAGGGGTATGAAACTTACTCATATGCCAGGTATTGATGGCATACGCTTGGGTGAGATTAAAAGAAACATAAATGTGCTAGGTCCCGTGATTGTTCATCTTATAAATACTATCTTGACACAGCATGAAATCCCAGGAATGTTAAAAATAGGAATTATAAGGCCAATCTATAAAGGGGGGAAGCATGATGAATATACTAATTACAGGCCCATATGTATACTGCCTGCTATTGAAAAAATCTTAGAAAAATTTTTGCATACTAAAATCTATAATTACCTAATAAAGTTTAACATATTAGATCCGAATCAGTATGGATTTCAAAAACACAAAAGTACAGAAATTCTCATGGAAAATTTTTCAAATCATGTAAATTCAGAATTAAATGACAAAAATCATGTCATTATACTATTCATAGATAATTCTAAAGCATTCGATACAATAAATCGGGAAACACTCATAACAATCTTGAGAAGCATTGGCATAGGTGGAAATTTAATTGAAGTCCTAGTGGATTACTTAACAAATAGAGAAATTTTTAAATTAATCCAAAATTTACGAATACTGGGGTGCCCCAGGGATCTATTCTTGGTCCACTACTGTATATTATTTATGTATCTACTATGTCTAAAATCTTTAAGTATGCTAAGCATTTTGTGTATGCTGATGATACTGCTCTTGTTATCTCCCACAAGGATGTAAGATGGGTGGAAAATTGTATGCAAGAAGATTATAATGCTTTACTTAAATGGTCTCATGATATGGGTTTAATTATTAATGCAAAAAAAACTAAAGTCATGCATGTAAGGTCACCTCATATAACTGTGACTAATCAAATAAATATTATTTCCCATAATTTTGATTGCTTGCATTCCGGAATTAATGCATCGTGTAATTGTGAAAAAATTGAATTAGTTGATGAATACGTTTATCTTGGTATTACCATAGATACATTTTTCAAATGGGATATTCAGGTAAATAAGGTATGTAAGAGGTTGAGAACTGTATTGGGATGTATGCACAAGATTAAGTACTATGTTCCGATACAGACTATGAAAACTATATATCAATCTTTAGCGGAATCGGTAATAAGGTATGGAATAACTAGCTGGGGTCTAACTTGCAAAACTAATATTAAAAAATTCAAAATATTCAAAATTCGGCTATAAAATTAATAAATAAAGAAAGTGCTACTAAAGATATACAGGAACTCTTCAAGAAACAAGGCTCTATGCTATCTTGTGGTACAAACTAATTACACGATATCATGAAGATGGGACATATAAGCATAGATTGATTCATAAACATAGTACCAGATTTACGGTTAAAGAAGGACTAAGAATACCGAAGGTCATAAATAAATATGGACAAAGAACATTAAAATATGTCATACCAAAAATATTAAATAAAATCCCATGTCGTGTCAAAATGGATATTAATAAAAAGAGCAAAATACAGAATTAATGAATATGTTATTAAATAAACGAGACATATTTTGATTTTGGTAATATTTGTATTTTTTCTTCTATTGTTGTATTGTATTGTTGATTTGTATTTGAGTTTATAAGATCTATTGTAATTAATTAATATGAATGTATTTCTGGTAAATACAATTTATTTATATATATGTATTGATGCACCTACAGACAAATATCAGTGTGATGTTTTGTGGGTCTGAGATGTAAAAACAAAAAAAAATTAATAAATAATAATAATAATAATAATAATAAAAAAATAATAAAATAAAAAAATCAGGATTTTCTGCGATTTCTAGGGTGCTTCAGCAGGCGCTTCCAGTAATTTTGTCCTCAACGATGAGGTGCAGGATCTGATATTTTTTCTGGATTTCATATTCAGAACACACAGCAATCTGTTCTAAATGCGGCAGCAAGAAAAATATACCCAAGGCACTTCTAAATTCTCGCAAAGCACATACCAAATAAGCGTTACAAAATAAGCTCCATTTTACTAAAACAGTGGAATTTGTGTTCTGTTGATTAATGCAGGCGACACATATAATGGGGTCTTTGTATATTCAAGAGCCCTGCATCCCAGACTGGTACAGCAACCTACCAGATTAGCGTCTATTTCGGTTACAGAAAGAGTAGAATTTGTTAGTTGTAGATCAGTCATTTTAAGTGAATAGGGATGAAGTTAAGGATACATGGTTATAACGCTAAATATAATAATTATTAAGATAAGTAGTATGTTAATAAATTATATTTTCAACTTTACAAAATAAGTTTTACAAAAATTCAATTCGATTAACATTAACCGTTTCTAGTAATTCAAATAATTGGACACGCACGTTCATATCATTGAAAGAGGACATCATCAGAATCATCAAAAAATAATATTATGGTATATTATTTTTCGAAAGGATGGTTAATAGTTCTTTTTGTATATTTTGCGATGTTCAACCATAACCAGAAATTCATTGTTTACCGATAATATTGTAGTTCTGTCACGTTGCTCCCTTTGGTATCTTGAGAGACGTTTCTCTACCCACTATTATTATAAACACAATACTTTGGGAATGAATAAGCCGAATGCATTTTCTATGGCGTGTTCAAAGGCCGACCTTGTTAAATGCGTCAGGAATGCCTTTCATTGGAACGGATATTATTTTCCATATTCGGAATGCTCTACATTTAATGTCATAATCGTTTACCTAAAGATACACTTGCCGCCTCTAATCCCCACGATGGCTCGATTCAATCATTCAAGAATTCAGCATGTACCTATCCATCCACAATACAAAGCAAATACCTTAATATAATATTACATAATGTGTCAAGATGTGTCAGCGCTCGAAATGGATCGAAACGCGCAGCAAGGCTGTCATGGTTCGTCGTTGTATGTCATACGTGTCATGTCGTTTGCTATTTATATTGCGTGTCCACGGAGCATTACTTATGCCAAGAACAGTGGTGAAGAACGTTAGGTACCTACATATACATAAGATAGTATAAGATAATAACAATATTTATTTGATTATTTAACAAATATATTAAAGTGTTGATTTATTTTAGTCCTTGCCCATTTCACCAGACCAGCGTCAATGTCAAAATATATGACCAGTTTTGGTATTATCTATGAACAATAGAATAAAGAGTGAACAAAAAAGTTACTGAGATGGTTTGGTTATGTGATACGGACAAGCAATTTTTGTTGGTAACAGAAAGAGAGGGCGTCTGCGAAAGACCCGGCATGATCGGATAAAATAAATATTGGAGGTCGGCCCTGTTAAAAATTTCGACAACCCAAAAACGCGCACAAAAAATGTACGAAAGTGGACGTGGCAAGAATGGTAAGCCAGAAGAAGAAGAGTATGGAAGACAATTATTTCTGCTTACCTTACGGAGAAATAGCAAGATGGTAAGTTAGTATTTTTTCGTATTCAGTATCAGAAATTTCAGATTCTTCAGCCAGTATTTCCATGGTTTTCAAGGGATTTTTCCGCTAGAAATGTTATCATAAGTGATGATGTGCAGGACATGATATTTTTTAGGATGTTAGGGATACGGCCAAGGTATTGCAATTATTGGATTTCCCTTTCCTGTCGCAACCAAATCATTATATTTTATTTAGAGAGCCTATCAAACCAGCTTAATTTTAGAAGTCGTTGTAAACCCACATCTCAAATGTTTCAAGTCGTTATAGCATTAGGTCCATGTAACTGTTATGTATGCACGTTTGGGGGTGAAAGGTGAGATTTGTGGTGATCGATTAATGAGGAGAAGGTAGTTTTACGGTCACCACCGTTTTGTAACGAGAATTCTCCAAAGTCGTGGAATGTTTGATTAATTTATTTACTGATAAAACAATTACAAGTTATACATAATTACGATAATAAAGACAATGACAAAGACTCGACGGGACAGAGCCTCCGGCCTACCCCGGGGGTAGTTGAGAGACTGACATGCCCGTACAGGGCGTTGGCTATTTTTGTGTTTCGAGAACAAAGAACTCTCCTGAAGTCTAGTTGTGAGTGTGTGTGCAGACGATGCTCTGAGCATCGACCTGTGTCGCTGCTTCGTGTACATTGATGTGTCTCAGTTTTGTTTACGCAGCATACTCGCCACGTTTGTGTGTGTGTGTGTGTGACCTAGATTGGTTATGTATTTATGGAATGAGACGCCATACATATTTACTTCCTCCACACAATTGCATCATTTTAGCCTTATTTAATAATGGATAATAATGATTGGATTACGCTCCAGACGATAAGCCGTTCCCAAGGTGGACAGTGACCCGCGGGGCATCCTTCTAACCGTGCACTGATGTATAGTTTACTGACGATTACGAGCCTATAAACGCATAATACACTTATGTAAAGAATTCAAATCCAACTGACATCCATTTATTCGGCCGTAAGTGATTGGTGTTGTAACACAACACATTTGTATCTTGCCCCCAATTCATATCCATCTCCTTAGCATTGTTCCCGGCTTAGGGAAGAGGTCCGAGCAGTTCCTTTCTCAGGGCCGGATCGAAAAACATATTGGGACCAAATAAGGTCTTACTTATTTGACAATTATCTACGAATATTTAGTTGGTTTAAGGATTTAACCATATTTAACATGACGTTACTTAACCATAAAATATTAATCGAAAAAGCCGTTGTCTCAAATATAACTACATATAACGAAAAATAATTTAACCCATAAAAACAAAGTTTTCATTATAAATTCTTTATTCGCTAGAAACAGATCTGTATGCAGAATTTTTCACATGATGTGATTCAAACTCATTCAAGGATGGATGCTTCAGGGAACGACTAATTTTCACCTGTACTGCTTTATCATAATGACGTCACCAAAGTGTGATTATTCAGGAACCTAGCCTTTCGAGGGCTGTTCTTTGCATCTTGGAGAAAAAAAAGAATATCGTTTGAAAATAATTCCAGATTTGGTGTAAAATAATTATATTTTTCTTGTAAAACAAAAATATAGAAAAAAAAGTCAAAACGCCAAAAGATTGAAAAGTAAAAACTCTACAAATCGTAGTTTTTAGATAGAGAATAGAACCGCCCCTAGCGGCTGAAACTGTGAAAACCGAATGAAAGCGAATTTAATTCTGAAGTGATCACTTCGGAACAACTATTTTTAGCACACTCGATAGCGGCACTCGTGCTCTATCGATGGCAATATTTACATGTAAAATTGGCCAACCGGTCGCAGAGCAGCATACAAAAATATAAAGAACTAAAAACGAACTCCATTCCGTGGACACGCGATTCGGAACAAAAATTTCCTGTAGACCTGACGCGCACTATCGCGCGCTATGTATAGTTATCGCACCTCGCTACGATTTTTTTTAACCGAATTATTATAAAAACAGAAAATTACGATTAAAAAAACTGGAGGTGGGTTAAAAAAATCGAAAAATGGGCAACAGATGGCACCTCTAACTATTATTCGAACGTGATACTCGAGTTTTTAATGTCATTCAAACTATGCAAACAGTCGCAGAAAAATCGCCTCACGTTCGGTAAAAAGAAAGCTCAAAAAAGGGGTTTTATTTTTGTAACGCCGAGAGAAAGAGACGGATGCAAAAATCCAACATACAAAAGAAAGGCGGCCGGATTTTGTACCATTCATATTTTCGATTTTTTTCTTAAACACCATGTTTAATTGCAAATGAAAAGGAGTCAAAAAATGAAAATAAAATTTGGTTTTTGAGAAGGGCCCAGAAGAAGGGTTTCGGGAAAAGTTTTCATTTTCAGGATCGGACGAAAACTCGCAAAGTGGTTTTTCGAAAAAAAATAATGAAAAAAGCAGAAATTCGACACAATTCTCAGGAGGAGAGGCGTCCCGCGACGAATGTATTTCCCAAAGGCGTCGTCATAATAACCGTGCACGAGTCGACGTGCAAAATTCCAGTTCGATTGGATGACGGGAAGTGTATTAATTTTCACTTCCAAGACATTTCCACACGCACGTACGGCGGCGAAACTAATTTAAAGAATTTAATAAAAAAGATATTAATAGTAAATTAAGAAAAATACAAAACAAAAGCTAAATACTATTGTGTTGATTATGCTGTAAAACATAATATAATAAATCAAGGATAAATTATAGAGGTCTCATAGAGACAACGCTAATTTATATATGAGAAAAGTGGATGGAAGTCTCTTATACGATGGCTCAGGGATTATAATCTGTATGAGCTAGCTTAAGTGATCACTTTAGCAGACTATAATATATGTATGAATCAAGATTCTTTCAAATATTTCTATGGTCTCCCCTAGAGACATCTGTTGGTTTTTTTCTCATCAACAAGTTATTTATTATACATAGATTTCGTAATTGTAATACATAAGAGACTTTCATCCACTTTTTTCATATGTAAATTGGTTTCGTCTCTATGGGACTTCTATAATTTTTCCTTAATTAATTAATCATCCCTCTGGCGACAAAAACCAGTAACTGTGTTCTTAGAACTTTCATATAAAAATATTGTTTCGTAGTATAATAATTTATACATATTGAAATACAATTATTTTCATCATTTTGTTTCTTTACAGCTACATTTTATACATATTTTGACATTTTAAGAAAATAAAAGTCATGGAAAAATTACAGAATGAAATCTGAATCGAGTGTATGTGAAAATTGATTAATCGGCTGAAATAAATACCATACGATTAGACCAGCTTTATTTCATACGATAATTATGAACCTGTTACTTTATTATTTCATAGCATCGAATACCAATAAATGGTGCGGTATGAAAAAAAGCGCCTTCTGACAATTTATTGTATAATTTAACGACAAAACATAAGTAATTTTTTTAAGGTCTCTGGTCAATGTAGATTCAGCCCTGATCTAATCCGAAACGGTCTGTCAAGACGATAAATAATACACTTTAGATATCCAATTTTACGTGTTATAATGGAGCAATCCCTTTACAATTAAAGCCTCTTTGTATCGGGGAAGAGGGAAGACATCGTTCAAGAACTAAACTGGGAGATTCCTCGGAATGCATCAGAACGCTGGTAGAGATACTTGATGAATAGGAACAAAACTGTTCATAGTCCAAGTCACCAACACGGAAAAATGCATCTTATTACACTCTCAGCATTTCTGAAATTCCCGTACAACAAGAAACGAGTATTGACTAACTGGTCGGGCTATCGAGTTAAAGCTCTATTTTTCATTACACAAAAACGACAGATGCTGGATGCATTTTAAACAAACAGGAGATGCCGAGGAAGGTAGGTACCAACTGACGATTTGAATACGAATCGGAGTTCCCCATTCAGGGGTCCCAGGACACAGGATCTGACGGTTTTGACATGTGATAGAAAAATACGATAACAATGACAAAAATGCGTACCTCCCCATATACGGATCTCATTATGAACGTAATACGATATTTTATTTTATTTTGAACTTATTATCGTTCATAATATTCTTTTTAAGATCGCTTTGAAAGTATTCTGTGAAGTTCAGCCCACCCGGTGAGTTTTTATTTTGTTTAGTATATTTTCACGAATTGCAATAAAAACGCGTTACATTTGTCGTACCTACTTTTAGATATATAAAATATATTTTTCCGGTTCGAAAGAATAACCATAAATTAAGTGAAAACAAATAATAATTAAACTGAAATTTCCCCCGCGGGGAACCGAATATCCAGTCTCTCGTGTGACAAGCGGAGATACTCACCACTACACTCACGAAGAATTCAAGAAATACCTTAAAATAGCACTTTTTAGATCTCAAGTCCTTTATGTACCTACCTACCTACTGATTAGTTAAAACACCAACAGCGGTACCTAATTAAATATTAGTATTAAAATGTATGTATTCCTACGTGATAAACTATATCAAAAATATAAAGCAACGCACGAAATTCTAATAAAATTCTAAAATAAAAAGCTGCATTCCTTTTTCATGTAAGTAATAGGATAATTGGGCAGTCACCATTTACTACCGCAAGAGTAGCTAAGACGGTAGGGCGCTGGCTTAGTACATATGTGAGATATCAGGATCGAAACTTGGGATCTGCAATTTTTTTTTCAAATAGATTATATACGTATGGATAGTTTACACTTATAAATTGATTATATATATTTTCCACCATGGAACGGCTATAGAATAAGTGACATAGAGAAAATGATTAGAAACAAAAAATACAAAAATAAAATCAATCTTATATACCCTAATCAGAAATATAATAATAATAAATACGCATGCATAGAATTTTTCGGCCCAACTTCAGTAAAAATAGCTAATGAAATTAAAAAGTGTGATTTAAAAATAGCCTTTAGAACCAATAACAATATAGGAACAAACCTCAAAAACTCTAAAAGCAAAACACCTAAATTGGAAAACAGTGGCATATACAAATTAACATGTAATCATAAAGATTGCAATGCCACATATATAGGACAAACGGGAAGGTCTTTTTTAACTAGATTCGCGGAACACATGCGCTGCTATAAAAATAAAAATTTAGAGTCAAAATTTGCGGCCCATTTATTAAATGAAAACCACGTCCCGCAAGGTGATAACGAACCAAAACATTTACATATAGAAACAAAAGGTTTTAGGATGAATTTACTTGAGCAACTAGAAATAAATAAATACAAAAAGGATCCAAATATTAAACTTTTAAATAATCAACAAAAAATGATCTTCTCTCCACTTCTAAATATATTTAAAAAACCAATAATCAAGGACATAAATTAAAATAATATTTATAAATAACACTTGCAGAAAACGGGGAATTTCGATAATTAAGCATAACGTTAACCGAGGCACCTTTAATGATAAGTGCCCGGGAAAAAACGAACATTACTACAGGGCTTCACCACAAATATCTAATTACTCTAAAGGGGAAGGGGTAACTTAAAATTTTATAAATAAGTCGTTTGTACGTGGTATATCCACTGTTTGATAATGGCCTTACAAGCCGAAACAGCTGTAACACATATAAATACTTAACCCGTAGAACTTAATAATAATATTTATTAAAATTTAATTTATTTTAAATTTCACTAAAAAAAAAAAATGAAATGCGTACCTACGTAATTCTACATTCATCATACAAAAATAATTATATCCAGTCGGTTCATGTTTGATGTGCGTTAAATTAATTTAAAGTGAAAAAAAAATATATTCAATATACCTACTTAATACAAATTTTGTAGTTAGTGAAAATTAATTTTATGAATGTGGACACGATCTAAACAAAATTGAAATTAATTACCACCCCGTGTGACATAATATTAAGTGGTAGGATGTGTAGTATGAAGGAAGTCTACATAATAATATTATATTCAAAACAAAACATTCAATCCCGATGTGCAAAAATGTTTCCGATATTTGAGCAGGCTGGCGACATCAATGCGGGCGCAGGCAGGAAGCCGCGTCGACCCACTTTCCGGTACATCGTGTCCGATTTAATGCCAAATGCTGCCGATTCGATCCGCGGCATTGCGCGTGTATAGGTACATGTATATACTCGTATGTGCGGCGGTGCTTATGTGTGTGTTTGTGCAGCAGCAGGTAGGGACGGCTGTATGTATATCCGACGCCGAAGCCTCCCGAATGACAGTTAACTCGGAAACGACCGCAGTAACTGCGTGAGATATTCGCGATAACGATAAAAGCCTTTTTGGCTATTTACGTGGAGGCCACGTACACGAACAGATAGGCGTACGATGTTGAGAAAGTTTTATTATTGTTAATTAATATCTAACTGTCTTTTTACAGCGACTGACCGCATATTTAATGCAATACTACGGAGGCATAAACATATTTTAACTGTAACTTATGTGGATTCAGGTTGAAAATATTTACCTACGTTAGATATTATTGAAAATGAGAAATACCTAACTGTTTTTATATATAGATACTACAGCAAATAGATGCTGTTTTTTTTAGAAATGTTTTGAGAAAATAAGTACCTACGTACATATATATAATGATAAAATATTATATCATTGAAAGATCTGGCAGATACTTCGTGGTGCAACATTATAATTTAAAATATGTTTTACTTTACTTTGTAATACACACACAATATGAGCTATTAAATTACAACTATAGTTTCGAGAGGAGCAGTCCCTCTCATCATCAGGTATAGATAATAATCTATACCTATAGATAATAATCTATACCTGATGATGAGAGGGACTGCTCCTCTCGAAACTATAGTTGTAATTTAATAGCTCATATTGTGTGTGCATTACAAAGTAAAGTAAAACATATTTTAAAATAAAATATTATTTTTATTAATTACGTTTCGTACAATGTTGTGCAGTACCTACCTAGGTATGTATGTATTTACTGAAAATGTAATAATATCTAATTTGTAAGATGCCATATTTAAATTTAATTTTGGGGGTGCAGATTCGAATCCTCGGGTTAAAAGTGTAGGCAGGATACAAACCACCTCATCTGCTGTCTGCTGCTAGACGGGGACAGTCTCCTCATAGGTACTCTGCCCCTGATGGTGCGATGTGATGTGAGGTCGTAATACCTGCTTGGCGATTCGTCTGATCTGATCGGTCTCCCGAGATGGAGATGAGCCCTTTCCTTTCTGCTCCACCTTTCCAGCCAACCCCCGACAGACCAACCCAGGTCATCATCCTCTCTGCGCGTGATGTTTAAGCAAAATTAAGTAGGTACGTAATTATTACGATTTTGCATTTTCCTTCAATTCTCAAATATTTATGCGTCTTTGAAATTATACAGAACCGACCCAGCGTTTAACCCGGATTATTAAAAAATTTAGCGAGAGAAACAAAGAAGATCGGTGCACCTATGAAGTGTGCAGCGTGCAGGCGTGTGGCCAAGTGTTGGAGAATGCAAGCGTACTATTCTGATTAAAATAAAAGTTGATAGGCGATAACAACATCCGCGTCTCTCCAATCATTTTTTATCGATTATTCGAGAAAAAAATCGGCATGCACGGCTTGCGATTCCAGCGGCGGCGGCGGCGGCGGCGGCCCCACCTCCAGTGATGCGCGCGGTGAAAGAGAATGAGAGGAAGACGGCGAAATGTATTTCAAGGTCACCGTAGTCGAGCGCGGCACTGACACGGTACGGCTGCTTCATTATTTATTTTGTTTTCATCAGCTTCTACGTGTCTCCAAGTACACCGATCTGTAACAGTCTTGTTTTTGTTGAGTTTATAACGTCCTAGGCGAAGTACATCCTTTCATAAAATAAAATGCAACAACAAAAAAATATTTTACTGAAGAAAACCTATGTTTAACTAGCTCTAGGGCACGTTCCTGAGTAGGTATCTGTGTAAATTTGCTAACTATAAACAATACAAAGTAAGTACAATAGAATGAAATAAATAGGTATATGTTTAAGTAGTAGAAACTAAAGTAAGCTTGACGCGCAAAATGACATTTCTATGATTTTGTATATTATATTACAAGTGTTTAGAATCCGCACCGAGACGGGGCGAAAAACATAAATAGGATGTAATCTATAATATAATATTTGAATACGCCGCGAATCCAGGCTTACATGATCTTGTCGAAGTCACAAACCTTCCAAACTTGTTGATAATAATAATCCGGACTACTGGATCCAGAATTATAATACGTCACCAGGTGGCACGTGTATCGCTCGACTATTTAGTTATATAAATGAGAACACGTCTAATTGGATATTTCTTAAACAGTTAAGTGTGTTAATTGATTTTAGTCCGTTTAAATAATTACCCGCTTAAAGTACAACAGAATTCGGTACAGTGTTCTATCAAATTTCTGAATTTATTTTATTTTATGCTACTATAAATCGTAGGAGATCTCATAAGAGAAATCATAAGAACTATCTATAAATGTAGGTACTTTGTACTCATCGACCGAGGAAAAATTGCTAGCAAAGAAGGCCCCGGAAGACGAAGGACATGCTGGTTAATGAATCTAAGGCGCGGATTCTGGAAGTCCACAATCCAAGTATTTTGAGCTGCTTCAAATAAAATAATAATCGCCAATGCGATGGCTAACGTTCAAGTCAACTTTCTCAAACTTGATAATAAAATCAAATTTCAACTACATACTTAACTCCAACTCTTGTTTGTCCATTCTTTCGTCTATCATACTTGTCTATATTATTTTAGCATACGGACCACGTTCCCACATCATGTGTTTATCAGTTCCAGTTTTGTTGTACATGTTAAAAATGACACTCGGTACCTAAAAGTATTTGAACGCCATTTATATCGGTCAAATATAAAAATTCTTGGCTTAAATCATATGCAGACATACAGGTGTCAAGTATGTACTTGGCATCTGTGTGTGGGATCCAAACCTTTTAACTTAATGATAAGTTGGCAACACGAATACTTGAAGCCCGCTCATTATTTCGAGGTATGGCACAGCTCATTACATACTTCTTATGGTTCAGGCATTCTGGCAGAGAAAAGATTTTTCGATAAGAGGCAGAACTAACAGCTCGAGCTTAAAAGTACCTCCCACCTACGTACACACCCACACATATTATTACGAGATTATTATTGCGTAAATAAACTGATCGGATTAAGGGGTTACACCACGTAAAGTATTCACGTAAAAAAATCGTTTTATTAACATTATTTACGGCATATACATTGGTTAATATTTTTTATTAACAATTCAGAATCAATACCTCGATGATTTAAAGTTTAAGGTATGCCTTAAAAGCGTAACTTCCAGTACAATATAACACATTTAAGGCATACCTTAACCTTTAAATCATCTAAGTATTGACTCTGAATTCGGGCTAAGTGGCGGAGTTATGTGATGTCTCGGAGAGATCCTTCTCCGTGACGCGCGCAGGTGGCGTATATAATCATGTCGCCAGTGAGATGAACAAATAAATTATTTTCTTGTTAAATGTTGTAACTAATATTGTATGCTACATCGTAGATATTGGTATTTAACAAACTTGGCCTAATAATCTTTATTGTCGATATACGGCATCAACTGCTCGAAAAAGTGATCGAAAATTGGACTTCCAGACTGCGCCTTATTGGAGCTAGCCGCGGCGCCCACATGCCCGAAATCATATTTAAGCACTAATGGCACAAAATTGTCTTTCCAGGAATGTTAATACCATGGCAATTATCATGATTTTTATGTGTTTTATTGTTTCATTGTAACGTTCTATACCTCTAAAAAACATCCCATACTGTGATCAAGAATTGAACCCGAAACTCCCGGCGTGAGAAGCCATTGCCCACTGGCTCATGAGAGTGACGATTTCTATAATATGTATCCTTCTAAGTGATTATTTAAATTTGTTTGAACTTATGTTTAATTGATCTTGAACGTTACAACTAGCCATTATTTATATCGGTAATGTAATATACTGCCGATATTCACTGTACGGCAAAATCTTATAATTCATGTTCAGAGTTATTTTATTAGATATAGCTATGAGACGACCAAAATTTATGGGTTCAGCTGTCAGGTGTTTACAGGCGGCATAATTTATATTAGTAAAGTAATTAACTATGTATATTATTACGATACTACACATCCGATTACCCAACGCAAAAAGCCAGTAGAAAAATGAATTCGTAAGAAAATCATTCACGACTGATCAATCATTTCCCACGCAACAAATCCTTGTTATTAATTTACATTGAAGGAGTACATAGTTACGTATTTACCTGCTCAACAGAGGCGCGCACTCCGTAAGTGCCGAAAGGTACCGTAACTGATATAAAAGTGGTTACTCTTGTGTCAGCTTCTTTCAGAAAAGAAAATCGTGAATTTAATTTGTAACTTTTTCTCTTTTTATTTTATTTGGGAAATAAAAAAGCTTAAGTTGAATAACAAAAAATAGTTGAATAAAAATTTAGTCAATTACATGACTCCTCTAAATTACCAAGGACTAGTTGGAATGATATTATTATGTACCTACATATATTTCGTTCTCTGTGAACAAGACCAGGTTTTGTGCATGAACGTACCCATAATTTACTTATCCCCCCCGCACCTTTTCCCTTTAGGCACGCTCGATCTACCAAAATGTCATATCTGTAATATTGACAATGCTCCTTTGACTGAGTGTGTGTGCCCTTTCTTCGTGCGTAAGCGTGCGATCCTTCTGATAAGGAGTGTGATAATGGTGATACCCCGCAGATAAGGATATAAGTGAGTTCTTCCGCCCTTCTGATAGGGGATACAGGAAGAATCACCACAATGCTGAGTAGACTTTGCCCTGGATACAAAAGTCTACCATCTTTCGTTTGCATCCGTCTCTTTCTCGCGGCGTGACAAAAATAAAACCCCTTTTTTGGGATTTTTACCGCGATGTTTCTGCGACTGTTTACATTGTTTGAATGAAATTAAAAAATCGAGTATCACGCTCGAGTTACACTTAGAGGCGCCATCTTTACCAAAACCATCAAAATAAAAGATCCCAAGTGATGCACCTCAGAATTAACTTCACAGTTCAGCCGCTGCGCGCTACGTCGCGAGGGCTGGCTTTATTATCCATCAAAAAATCACGATTTGTACAATTTTTATTTTTCAATCTTTTGGTGTTTTGACTTTTTTCCTATATTTTTTTTCGCAAAGTTACAAGCAAAAACAGAATTATTTTATACCAAATCTGGAATTATTTTCAAATGATATTAATTTTTTCTCTAAGATGCTAACAACGGTGCTCGAAAGGCTGGGTTCTTGAATAATCACACCTGGGTGACGTCATTATGATAAAGTAGTATATGTGAAAATTAATCGTTCCTAGAAGCATCCATAATATACAGAAAAGAAGTTTGAATGAGTTTGAATGACATCAAATGAAAAATTCTGCAAACAGGTCTTTTTTTTACTATTTTTCAAAAAAGTTACAATTGCATACATACCATCATTTCAAAATCCTTTATATTAATTAACTTTACCGCCTTTCGTTAAAGTAGATTTAACGCGGTGGAAATGCGATCGCTTAGGCGCATATGCGGAAAATCTTTGTACGATAGAGTGAGGAATGAAAAAATTAGGATTGAGAGTAACGCTGGTTGTAGATTAATAGATAGAATAATGAAAGGGTCGTTGAGATGGTTTTGTCATGTGGAACGTAGGAGCGAGGAATGGATGCCGAAGAAAATATATCGGGCGAGTGTTTTAAAATATAACAGAAGGCGACCGCACAAGACTTAGCTGAATTTAGACTTAGATAAACCAAATATTGGAGGACTGCCCAGTGAAAAGTTTTAACAACCGAAGAGCGTACATGAGGAGACATATTTATTTATTTATCTTAATTATTTAGTTCCACAGATAATGTTGTGTGGGCTAATATATGATTTCACTTAGACATATTGCATTCCATCTAATCATTTTAAAGTTTTTAAAATAAAATTTTTGCACTCCAGTTTAAACCTAATATTCTCCATGTTTTGAATTTCCTTTGGCATGCTGTCGAACATTTTTATACCTTTATACATCATACAATTTTGTGAGATGTTTTTCTTTTTCTTTGGTAGTCTTATGTTCTCGCTTCCTCTTGTATTGTAGGAATGAAAATCCTTATTCATCAAAGTTTTTGGGTACTAAATCCATGTTTAATTTTAAATATTTGCACCATTACATTATATTTTATTCTTTGATTTACGGTTTCTAGTCCTAGGGCATTCCTTTTTGTTATTTTAGTTCTCCTATTATACTTCAGTATTATCCGCATCGCTCTGTTTTGAGCTATTTGTAGTTTCTTTAGCATTCCTTCGTTGCTTATAATTAATAAATATACTGGAAAAATAATCTATGTGCGGGAGAATCATAGTATTGTATATTAATAAACTTGTATTTTTATTTATATGTCTTCTTATTCTTCCAAGTAAGGACACTTTTTTGCGATTTTCTTTACAACAAATTCAATATTTTTTGTAAATGTTAGTTTTGAATCTATAATTACACCTAGGTATTTTATACTGTTTACGTTTACTAATATCTCATTTTCTAGTTTCACATTATATTTGGTTGTTCTTTTTTTGCTTCCAATTATCATACGTTTTGTTTTTGAATTATTTAATTAAGTTTGTTGAATTGGAGCCATTTTAATATTTCCTCCAGCTCTTTATTTATGTTGTAGATCGCTGTTTCCAGGTCACTATCCTCTATGTATATTAAAGCGTCGTCTGCAAATAATCTTATTACTCCCTTTCCTTTAACTCGTAGCGATTTTTAACCCTTTTCCAGTGATCCAATCGAGCTGAAACTTTGCAGACAGACTCGTGGCGATAGTAAAAACGATCTAACAAATTCGTTTAAAAAAATTAATAATTATAGTATAATTTTGGATTTTTAGAAATTTTTTATTACTCTCTTTTGTAGCGTCGCCCGACTCGAGCCCAACGCGTAGGTTAAGCGTCAAACCTGTTTCCACTAGTAAATGAGAAAGGGAGTATAATAAAAACTTGGTTTTTATGGGTTAGTTTATTGTACATTTATTTAGTACCTACTGATGTAATGTCATTTATGTATATGATAAATAATAATATATAAATAAATAATAAAGTATCGGGGTGGCATGGACACCTTGACGAGTTTAGTGAGATTAATTTTTGAGTTTATCCAGCATAAATAGATTGTAAACAATCTTCAATATCTAGTGTCATCTTCATTATTGTATGCTGATATTAAGGCATTCAAATGTAAACGAAGGTAATTTTGCTGCTTAATGCATATAGTTTACACGCCTTCATATTTTTAATAGAAATCCACGCAAATTAAATGTAAATTTTCAGAATTCCTCTACCTTCCTCAAGACCCCACATGGAATCCGCGATCTTGCGTGTAAAGAATTTATAATGAAAACTTTGTTTTTACGGGCTAGATTGTATTAATAATAAATATTGTTACCACAAAGTGATTTTGCTACTATTGTAGAAATTCTAATTTGATTATTTCAAAGCGTGTTCGCTTGAGCAGACAAGTTGCAACAGCGCGTACACTTTAAACACATTCAATACAAGGCACAATTTTTTAATGGTATATTATTATCCTTATCATTATAATTGAAAATTACATATTAATAATATTAATTACCTAATATTTTTCACGGACTTCAAGTAGCAGCAATTTCACGCCTAACGCACGCCACTGTTTCTCAAGTATATTTTAAAACCAATTTTCAAAATTGATCACCTTTTTTACCATAAGCAATTAGAGGTAACTACGAGTACATACACTTGTATCGCCGTAAGCTAATGATTTAACATTAGGTACAGATATAATTGGAAGAGGTATTTAAAAGGAACCTCGAATGTCACAGAAAACTTTAAAGAAATACGTTTTATTCAAACATTAAACAGCCACATTCGAGTGACTTGGACTCGCGGCCGCGTGAGGCCACGGGTGTGAATGTAGAAAAATCGGCGGATCCCTGCCCTGCAGCCATCTCCTCCATCGGTCTCTGCACTGGGCCGCCGCGCCGACTGCCGACACCAACATTGGACGGGTCTTTGATTAATATTGTCAGATTTTGAGTCCACGCATTATCGTCACAGATTCGCGGCTGTGGAAGATGAAATAAAATACTTAAAATAAAATAAATTAAGGTACTATTTGTCAAACAAAGACACTGCACACAAACTTAACAGAAACACTATTACGTATGTCTCATTAATTTCGTAATCCTAATTAACTATTCCGTTATGCCAATTTCGCACTAGTCACTCGTTTGTGGAACACTTTATATTCGTCGTTTAGAATTCACTTCAATTTCAATTTATATATTTTTTATACGAGATTTATATTAAAAATATAAATTTAATTCGTAAATGCCATAAGTAAGTAAGAAATATATAAACAAAATATATTAAATATATACAGAATCATTCATATCAAAGGTATAGAAGAATCCTGCTTCGGAAAACTGTCTCAGAGACATGGAACAGATCAATGTCCAGAATGATATTTTTCAGCTTAGCATTAACTCTTCCAACAAGCGTAGCCATCGGCAGGTTGGTCCTGTATATTAGAATGTGAAACAATCTATTCTGATCCGTCTAAGGTAATTATCAGGAACAAACAAATCAATGCTTCGCATGATTTCAGGATTATCGGTCATACCGCGCAACAATCGATAAAAATGCGTAATCAAATACACATTCCTTCCAGTCTCTAAACAATTGTAGACAAGCATACCCTGGAGAAACTCAGTTGGGTAAAGCCAAGGATAATGCCTGTACTCTCTCTGTAGTTTTTTGGGCCCTAGTGAAAGATATAACCGAACACTTGGAAACATTAAACATTTATGTTTATTTTGACCCCCCCTCCATTCACACATATTTGAAATATCTGCTTTGAGAATATGAAAATCGTTTTAAGTCATCCGCGAATAACAGAAAGCACGAGTTTAAAATTACATTTTTAATATTATTGATAAAAGTAGAAAACAACAATTGACCCAGGTTGGAGTCTTGCGGGACACCCGAGAAAGTATGGAAACACTCTAAAGCGAATAGACTCTAGGAGCCGAATTGGTTTCTATTTTGGAGAGCTTACCAATAATTTAACAGTTCGAGAAGCCGATCTCATACATGCTTTTCAGTAATACATCATGGTTGACTATATCAAAAGCCTTGGCGAAATCATTTATTATGAACAATCTACCTTACGTCCCGCGTCCAAGTGCTTCGGTTACGTAATTCGTGAAAACCATCAGATTTGTCTCAACCGAGTGGCCTTTCCTGAAGCCATGCTTTTCATCAGTTATAAATGACTCTACCCGGGAAGCGACGATTCTACTTATTATGATTTCAAATACTTTAGCTGGTGCAGAAGGAATAGCTACAGGCATTGACGTATTATAATATAGACACGTTATTCCCATACCAGCCGGCTTTCATATATAGCAAATATTGCATTGAAAGAGACGACAAATCACGGCACACTAACGCTTTGCGTGTAGACAGAATAATTAGGTAATTTGAGGTCACGGTGACTAAAATAACCTACTCATTCTTACAATAGTGTACTCTGTTCCTTTTTCCCGGGACTTTGTTTTCGGCGTAGCGTCGCGTCCGATCACTAAGAAGGTCCGTTCGATAACGAATGCAAGGCAATTAATTACCTTACTTTTAAGTTGCCACGATTTCACGCTTATAAGGTATCTACAGTTTATTGTATCATTGGCTACAGATCTGTAGTTTTCTATTGATGACTTAGTACCACTCTTATAAATATATTGGAGTAACTTTTGACATCTTTCACTTTTCCGAAAAGATCCCTGTATTAATGGAAAGATTGTACAAAAAACAAAGTGTTTTTTTTTTTCAGTTCCACACAACCAAGAGTAATGTTGAAATGAAATGACAGTAATGTTGGAATGAAATCTGGACTAAGAGATTGTGTATTACTTAATTTTTTAATAGTGTCGGACACACCTTTCTCACCGATATTTTGAACATCAATAGACTGCGCATCGATCGGAGAACATTGCTTAGCATACTAATATCGAGAAGCGGAGGATCATTACTATACATTGAAGGTGACCCACCACATACCCTGGGCTGTTTTATGCGCCGAAGCGTCCATATCAGCCCAACACATTCGCCGCCTGGTTGGCATTATTTTATGCTAAAGCGTCCTCTCCGCCCGGCCTTGCGTCCCAGCATAACAAGAAGCAAGACCAGGCGAGTCGGTCGCGCAAAACCTTCAATGTCCCATGCTAAAAGTCTTTATTTTTAAAAGAGGTTTTACAAAATTACAATAAAAGAACATCTATAATCTAAAAATACAACATAAGAACACCCGAGGAGACATCGCACGGGACAAAAATAAATCAACACCCCTCCTTGGAGGGAAAGGGACAAAACAAAAATAAAAACATGTAGCACTTGTGCCAGAAAAGGTAAAACCACCAGTATGACACCGATCAGGAGAGACAACGTAAAATTGACAAAATATGATACAAAACAGAAAGATAACATGGTTGTGCAAATAAAATGGAAAATAACGATAGAAAACACAATGAAATTAACAAGAATCATTACTATACACTGTTTTAAAATGACCTGAAAACGCCTCGGCAATATTTGCACCCCGTACCATTTTTTCGGCCCATTTCATGGAGTTAACATTCCCGCCATCCGCCTTTTGTGACTTTATGTAGTCCCAGAAGGTATTAGGATCTTGAATAATGTTATTTTCCATGCTGGAAATGAACTCTCCGTATGCTAATCGAATGTTACGTCTTACGATGGATCTGTAACGTCCAAACATCTCATAATCACCGTGACGGTCTGAATATTTCCATTTTTTGTGATAGAAATATTTAGTCCGTATATCTCTAATAATATCCCTAGAAAAACACCTTGGATATCGCCTCCCACCAGTAGCCTGAGATTTCCTATGGAAGCAAGACTCACTTACACCTTCGACCGTACAGTAAGAATAATATGATATGTTATACATTTCTCCCCGGTAGATATGGTAGGTATCCATGAGAAAGTACAGTCGGTGGAAGTCTATTATTAAAGTTTCAGTCCCTTCGACCAACCGTACCTTTCCCGGAAACTCTGGATCGACGGGCGCAATCTGCAATCGGATTGTAACAAAATTCAATAATATATTCCTCCCACATATTCCTCCAGAATATTCCTCCCGTCTATGGAACATTTTATTCGCGCTTTATGCCGCCCCCACATATAGAGGGAAATTTATTTCTAGAATGTTCTGGTATAATCTCGGGGTACTCTGTCGATTTCTGATTATTTCCAAATTATTTCAAACCTACATGCAGCCTCGTACTTACTCGATTTAGGATTTCGTGATAACGCGGATAAGAACTGTTTTTAAGAATGCTATTTTTTATGCATATCTATATATCTATTTGAATGTGTTTATGTATTTCTACCTGTATACATCTTTAATGAATGTTTACCTTCACACTCATATATACATATTTTCATGCTAATTTAACCTAACCTAATAACACGTTTAGCAAATTACAAAATAATTTGATTAATCTACTCATTTGTATACATTTTTAATATATTCAAATAACTGTATTTTTGTACATTTTTACGGTTGAATAAATTATTATATTATTTTAAACATATTTTTACATCTTTTGAATACGTTATAATAGGTAGATATATATTATGAATTAATTTATAGACATTTATATAACATTGCAAAATTCGTATTTATATAATAATTTTTTTATATATTTATATAAATAATGTATTTATATAAATATAAAAAAATACGTAAAAGACAGATGTACAGCTAAAAGAAAAATGAAGATAATTAATGGCCGAAAGCCCTACAGGATGTGCCCGCTTATATTGTCCGGGTGTAAGAATTCACTGATTTTCTAATAGAGCATCAAGAGAGGAAAGTTATGAGTAAAGGAAGCAAGGAAACCTACATATGCTCGTATAAACATAATATCGTGATCGTTCAGTTATTAGAATTCTGTGCCTTAATTAAAATCCAAACACGATGCCCATGGCACAGAAATACAATAACCAGAAGAAAGCAAACGGCTTTGCCAATTACCTACACACCACATCATGTTAACTTAACCAATTAACACAAACACGAGAATTTTAGCTCTCGCAGTACTATCACACGTGTATGAATAACATGCAGTCAGTACATTGAAGCGTGACTTGTAAGTAAAGATTTAAAAAAATAGTGAAATGAAATATTTATTAAACAGAATTAGTGATGCAACGAATACGAATACGAATATTCGAAATCGCCGAATAGTAGGTATTTACCGAATATTCGTATTCGCCGAATATCATTACGAATATGTATTAAAAACAAAACTATTTATAACTGAACGCAATGCAAATTACGGTTTGGCTGTGCACCGTGTATCCAAACACACCTACGCACTCTACTTTCAGGGAATCCCCTAACATTAAATGAATGGATTTGTTGTGTTCTCAAGTTGTCAATTGTTACTTGTTTCACAGCGTAACATGAGTTCTTTCATCTAGTTTCGTTGGGTTAGGTGGTCATTTCATATAGTTTTTGTTTTGTAATACGTATTGTTCTATCCATTTTATTTCCGTTGTGTGTAAAAGTGTTAACTCTTATAAAATAATTTCAAATTAAATGTAATGACATGGCAAAAAACTGGCCCAGAAGTAATTTTCATTAAAGTCGGTTACTGTCGCCCCAGAAAGATTATTTTCGACCGCTCGTAATGTACAAACGGATAAAAGAAATCGCCTAACGCACGAGAAGTTACAAATGATGCGCTTTTTGAACAAAAATTTGCGGGTGGTAAATTTTAATTATTAAATCTCTTAGTAAAAAAGGAACAGTGGTGTGTTATTTATTACCTTGTTAAATTATTCGTATTCGTATACGCCGAATAGTAGGTTTGATATTCGTATTCGTGAAAGTAGTATTCCTCGCATCACTAAACAGAATATTATTATATATTAATATCCGAATGGAATGATAATAATTACGATAGGAATATTATGAGTTACTTATTTTACTTCGATTTATTTTGTAAATAATCTAATAAATGCGACTGAATTCAAATTAATTATTACACGTCACTGGTGTTGTAAAAACTTTGTATGTAGACAAATTTAAACTTACTCAATACTGTACTTCTAATATGGGTAGAGGAAATAAACTACGCTGTACTTGTACTTCAAATATGCATAAAGCATTTGTATTGTCATAGTTCAAGACAAATCTTATATCACCATATATTTCAAGTATATGAAGGGTTATAACCATTGCCAGAAGACTAAGCTCAGTGAGCGGGCACTTGCGGGGGCAGGGTGGCAGGGTGGCAGGGTGGCAGGGTGGCAGGGTGGCAGGGTGGCAGGGTGGCAGGGTGGCAGGGTGGCAGGGTGGCAGGGTGGCAGGGTGGCAGGCCCGGAGGCGCGGAACTCTGTACCCTCCGTAATACGGATATGTGCGCCGAAAACATCGCTTAAAAAAATACTGAAAACGCACCCGTTTGAAAATTCATCTCCATTTTAAATTTTAAATACTAGATGTCTTTCGACTAAACATTTTTGCGTAAAGCATCCTTGAGCTGAAATTTTTACGATAATGGCGGTATATCAATTATCATTTTGTATTATTATTATTTTCGTCTTCATTCAGATCTACCATTACAACACCTTCGCACCTCGCGATGCCAAAACCCGCCGTTCTGGTCGAACTGGGCCAACACAGCTGACGAGATGTACCAGGAGAGCAAAAGGTGAAAGTCCGCTGCTGGCGGCGCCGCGCGGAGGAGGTGCTGTCCGCGCTCGCCCTCCCCCCGCCCGCTTCGTGCTAGTAACGTTACCCTCTCCATAACAAGATCGTTGCAATGCTATTGCATTAGCTACACGAGCTAAGACGAAAATAATTTTAATTTAGTAATTGAAAAAAAACAAAGAAATAAACTTAAACGCGATCAATATTATTTTATACACCATTACTGTTATTTTTAAATGAACATTTGTTATTTTTTAAATTGAATAATTATGCTCAACCACAAGGTAAAAGCGTAGCTTGTTGGTCTAGTGCAAGGCTGCCCAATCTTTTTAACGGATTCAAAACTCGCAGACGGGCCTCTGACCGCTGACGGTTCCAATTTTTACTTCCTTTCTTTTAACTCGCGGCGTCTGCTCGCTTGTTTCCTTGACGAAAAAACTTTGGATCGATTTTTAATCCTTTTCCCGTGATTCGATCGAGCTGAAGTATAATACTCGATACTATAGTATAATTTTAGATTTTTAGAAATTTTAATGGTTTTTTCAAATTGGAATGTGATTTATGAAATTGTTTCTGTTTTAATAATTCTCCTATGTTAACCGTCAGATCAGATGTTGACAGAAACGACAAATCAGAAATATGTTGCTCAGTTAGAGATGTGCGGTAATTATTTTTTATATAATTAAGAATTGAAAACGTCTTTACATGAACATAAATATGTTGATCCGAAACTATGTACTTAACTATTGAAAGACCAGGTCAGTTATTGCGTGAAAGTCTTCTTTTGGCACCAATTTCCAGAAATCCTTCCGAAGACGTGACACTTTCTCAATGTGTTCACGGGCCTGGGGTTGGGTAGCCTCGGTCTAGTGGTTAAGGTTAGGGTTCAGTTGGTGGTTCGAGACCAGGAGCAAGTTAGCACTAAAGTGCGTTTACTGGCTCAAGAATATTGAAGTAAACAATGTTCAGTGCGTGGCCATCACGTGATAGGGTTTTGCGTAAGGGCACCGGTTATAGGGCGCGGTAAAAAAATACATTTATTTATTAACTAGCTGTGCCCGCAGCTTCTTAGCCCGCGTGGAATTCAGTTTGAGACTGTAAGAGCATCAGTGAAAAATCAATATAATCTAAACTTGCTTTAGTACAAGTCAAATAAAATGATAAAAACCTTGGAAGAATAGAAAGATTTTTATCAATATAAATTACTGTAATGATTCAACTTTTCAACTTCTTCAACTTTAAGCAAAAAATAGAAATATTAAAGAAAATGCAAACTTTGATATTGCATGTCATATATGATTCCCGATAAAGTTCCTTCTTTGACAGAAGGATGGAACATCGTACCTTCTCTTACATGCTTATCATGTAGCCGTCGTAATACACCCATGTCTACCGTTTACCATCAGTATCGGTGTGACGTCACTGGCCATGAGCGAATCGGTATTAACTCGTGTAAGTTACTGTAATGATAGTTCCTGTATTTATTTTATGAAAATTTTAAAGCCGTTGTGGCACTTATAATATAATTATGATCAAATACATATACTTGTAATAATGTCCGCTTCCACGATGTAGTAGTTATTGAGATACACTATAATTACAGTGAATGTTCCAGGATTCAATTTCCAATAAGATACACGAATAAAATTTAGGTATTCAAGGTTTTGTTAATTATTTTTATAGAACAAGCGTTTAGCTTAGATAGATATAAAATAGTAAAGATATTGATGTAATTCCTATTCAGTGTTCGCGAGAAAAATACTTTTAACTAAATGCTACACACCGTCGCGTATCAGTTGTAAGTTTTGCCAGGCCACTCATTTTTACGTATGAACACGTGAAGGGATTAGAAACAAAAGCGCCTCTATTCGCAGTTATAAATTGTTCAGTATTCGAGAAAAACGTTTTCAATTTTTTTTATTATTAAATATTAAAGGAAACACATATTGTATATTAAAAAAAACGTTTTTACCTAGTGATATTGATCATTAATAATAATTAAACCATTACCATTAATAATAATTAATTGTCTTTTGCAGCGTAATCGGATTGTTTATATATTTATGATCCCGTCCGCCATGGCTTAGAAAAAAAAAACATGGTTGTGTGAAAAATTTTAAACCGCTTTTAATGCTTCACCTTTATGTTAGATATAGGAGTTCGACAATTTTTTTTATTTTAAAAAATGCTACCTTCATAAAGCAGTTAACTCAAGTGGCAAAGTGCCAGATGGTTAAATAATTATTTTATTCGAAGCACGCCTGCATATCATTTACGCTTGATGGACATTATTAAAACTACGAAGTACAAACGGCGAGAAACATTTATTTAGATAATTAAATCAAATAACAACGGTGATTTAACGTACTTTTAAAAACTGACGCTTATATATAGCTTTGTACGACTTCAGGACTTGTATCCGGAGAAGGAGACGTCTCTATCCGAAAGAAAGGCTTTCCACACTTTTCGCATGTTGTTAGAAGATCGGAAGACATCCTGGAGAAATCGGTAATCACTGTGAGTTAAACGTAACTATTACTATAGACTAAACCAAGTTGATAAAACCAGCCTTACGAGAAACAGAGAGAACATCTTGTAATAATTCGTTTCACTGCAAACAAACACGCATTGTAAGTGTACTTATGTAATATACTTGCCTGTATGTATGTATGTAATATGTAAAATAATAATATGTAATATAATGCCTCTCTGCGTACATACTACTCTTTTGATTAAACGTTTAAATAATCTAGAAACAGCGTAGAGAACGCAGTTACCCTACCGGTTAGCATTGGCAAGGCCGCTTGCAGTGTCGCTTACCTTTAGCGGGGTGGTGGGGGGCACGGTGCAGCGGGGGAGGGGAGACAGGTGATCTGTGTGGCTGCGGCCAGTAGCGTACAACTGTCACACAAAACACTTGTAGCGTCGAGCGTGGCACCAAATATTTTGGCCTTTTTCGCCTACACAACGCTCTCCCCAATTTGCCGGCTATGCCCACGCGCAACATTTCATTACACACTCGTATATCTTCTCATGCACGCTTGTCGCTTCGCATCAGCGCCGTATCTATCATCACTACAAGTTGAGAAACAATAAAATTATGAAAACAAAATGATTCAATTCTACCGCGATGCGAACCCGGAAATTTAACTTGCTGTAAGATATGCTACCACTAAGATAAGCACTTATTTTTAGCCAAAAAAATATTGCGTATGTAAGTCTTAAAATTCATGCAGTAATTAATATTTTTAAAACCTTAAAAAAAATAGCCGATAACCTATGATTGTCGTGAGATTGATTTGTAGGCAAATGTAAGTATAATACGAATAATTATTTTATTGTGCCGCTGTTGTGCCACACGACTACGTGGAGAGCTGTCAACGAATGTTTTATTTAATGTTGCTGTGTGAAGTGTATTGACGAAAATAGCAAATTATTATTACCTACATGAACATGCCAGCTAGAGCAACATTAAACAAAAAATAATAATTTAGGAACATAATGTACTAAATCGCAAATATACCAAAACCATTTTTGTTCTATCATATTAGGAGTACTTACAATACAATAGGTTATAATTAACTTAAATGTGGTTATATTGAATTTTTTTTAAATTGTGTATATTTTATTATTTACATGAACGTTCGGTTTTCACATTTTATGACAAAAAAAAAACGATTACACGCATAGGATACACGTATTATATCACCCGTTCGCGGAATCCTAACAATCGTATATTGACTGCTATTACGTAACATTGGACACTTCGTCAATTTCGACGTTTGACAAGTGTTATTTCTTGTAGAAATTTCAATAACAAATACGACCCGTCTATTTTATATGTTACTATTATAATAAACTTATTATACGGAGATATAATAATGCCGTTTCGCTGCAGGGGTAGCTGAAAATTATTTAGAACCACACTACAGATGCCGGCAAACATGTTGAACATTTTTCGGCGAAGTGGGGGAGAGTTTGCGCATGTACCATTCCACCAACGAGACCCAAAATTTGTCTTCTGCGCATTCCCCCACCACGCCGAAAAATTTCCAAGAAGTTTGCCGGCAACTGTACCAGGTAGAAATTATTTAGTACCACACTACTCTGTCCTGACACACAACTTCCCCATTCCACACGAATATATCCTCAAAATAGGGGGGATTGTTTTCCGGTCAAGGCTCTGTCAACATCCGGCCGCGAGCCTTCCCTGGGCAGCGCGGCCGCCGCGCCTAACGGTTAACTTCCCTGCCCCAACACCGCGACCGCTCGCCCGACTCTCGCGAACTGACGGGCCTGGACCGGCAGAGTTCGCGCTGCGTGACACGAAACCGGCACCGAACTACTAGGTTGATGCTTCATCATCCGCTGTTTTTTTATTATTTGAGGCTTACTTGACATTTGTCAAAAAATAATTTTACAATAGGTTTAGGAAATTATTTTTGTATCTAAGGGTACGAACATGCCAAAGATGCCTCACTGCGATACCTCGCGGTCGCGGTTTCAGCTCGCTATCTCGATGTCGATACTCGCTGTTTACATGGATGGCGGTGCGAACATGTCGGTTCAGTCGCACCTCGATGTCGATACTCGCTATTTGTTGTGGTGATTTTTCTCCCGCTTATCCCACAAAGCAGGAATATTAAAAATCAAATCAATTAGCACCTCCTTATCCATAATTCAATTCACAGTATTTATCAAGTAAAAACAGTTTAAAAGATAACTATAGCGATCGTGACATGAGCAATACGGGATTAATGACAGATGACAGATCCATTTGTTTTTACATCGCGGTCGACAGCGAGCAGCGATGTGATCTGGATCGTGATTGGACAGATTCGCTAGGCTGAGGCGAATATGACCAATAACGAGCCAGAACACATCGCTGCTCGCGGTCGACCGCGATGTGAAAACAAAATATTTTGTTATCACGAAAGCATCGAGCTAAACCTCCATGTAGGCCGCGATGTATCGCAGTGAGGTATCTTTCGGCATGTGCGTGCGTATCTACTAGCGTGTATTTGTTTTACATGGAGGTGACATCGAGATAGCGAGCTAAACCGCGACCGCGAGGTATCGCAGTGAAGCATCTTTGGCATGTTCGTACCCTAAAACCTTTTTCGAGTACAAAGGAACCGTTGAAATATTGAATGAGAAGTGTATACCTAGATAGTTCGCGGGAACACATCGAAGCGAGCCTATTTAGGTCAGCCAAAAAAGTGCGCGGTATGGCTGTCCAAGGGCGGAAGAAGGGCGAGGCAAGGTGGGATAATAGTATAAGGAAACTTGTGAATGAGAAGAAAAGAGCGTGTTGTAGTCCCTTGGCAGCAGATAACGGAAACGGGAAATATTTTACGCGAGCGAAGGACATGTATGTTGTACGTAAGAGAAAAGTCAAGCATCGTGTGAGAGAAAGAAAGAAAGTTTGAAAAAAAAGAAGGTCTGAAACTAACTAAAAACTTTCCAGAGAATGTTAAGATCTTTTGGAAAGAAATTAAAAAGATTCATAGTGGTAATATCAAAATAAAATAAAAGATAGTTCGAAGGAATTTTTTGAAAAAACGTATGAAAGTAAGTGAAAATTCTTGCGTCGGTGACTAAAAAGTTCGATGTAAGCGTGGAAGGTGAACTTCTGATGAACGTAAGCAAATCGAAAGTGACGCTGTTCGAGTGAGACGAATTATATGCCGTTCGTTTTTATATTACATGACGAGATTTTTTTTTTATGTTATTTATTTCATTTTCGACGGAATATATTTATTTGAAAATTATTTAATTATTGTTTTAAATCAACAAAATGCACAAACGCACAAGAAACGCAAAAATGACACATTAATTATTTTCTGCGGCCGTACCCGAGCTTATTTATAACCATTAAACATTTCCATATACATATATTCTAATATTCCCGTTTCGTGAACATTAATGTTGCCAATAATAATTATTCTATTAGATTCTGAAGCCGGCTTTCGCATCTAATTATCTACCAGGGGCGTGCACTCCATTGGTCCGCGAGCAAATAATTGAAAGCTCATAAGTTAACGTGTGAACTAGAACCATTTAGCGGGAGAACTTATCAGTAACAAGTAAAGCTGAGCATGTGTACGGCAATTTTTTTCTCAAAAGGCCCCAAAGGTAATTTTCAACTTACTATTAACGCAATATATTTATGCCTCTAGCCCCGCGCGATGTTCTGTATACATGTCTTCTGTAAGCAGACGTGTTGCAAAACAGTGCAAGTGGATATTTAAAGGGGGCACATGAATTTTATTATTGTAAAATCTTACAAGATATTTTCTTACAGGAATAATATCTTTATGATGAATGATAACAAGATAATATCTCGCAAGAATGAAATTAACTCACACTTTTTACAAAAACATCCAACTTTTAGTGACGTATTATCACTGAAAATATAATAAAGCTATATTAGATTATCGTACTTTATACGTGGCGCATCAATATTCTTAACTTGGTTTGAAAATAATAAGAATGTTGATGCGACAATTATTAATTATTTCGTGTTCGCATCTCTATTTAAAAAAAGGATAATTTATATAGCGCCATTTTCTTAAAAATTTATTCTAAAGAGCGCTTTTCAGAACTACTACATACTAGTGTAGTCTTACACTAGTATTTAAAATTATTTGCGAGCTTATGGATATGATTTTTCGAAAAGGTGCGTTTTTAATATTTTTAAAAATGTTTCTGATGCACTAGATGTCCGTTCACTAAACATAATCTTTTGGCAATGGTTGATCGCTTCTACAACCTTTCCCGCAACTGAAGTAGAGGCTGACCTCAAAGTTTGGCATCAACCATTCAAGTTTTCCGGGACAAAGCTCTTGAAGATGCAGATATTAGCGGCGTAATTTAAGTCCAAGTATAGTGCACGCCACTGGTAGGTACCTACACACGTATAAAAAAGAATGGGCAAAAAATATATTATAAAACTTGGGAAAAACACACTTGTGAATAAAAAAAATCTATTTACATAAATTTATTGTCACGTGGGTGGATCCAACATTTTTGCGACTGGTTTTTCACATCCAATCTTGAGCGTTGAACTAACAAAGGATATAACTCCATTAAAGGAAACAAGCCCTGGGCGGACATGTTCTTATATACAATCTATCTGTTTTTTACCACTGAAATTTGCCATCTGTTGAGTTTTGTAAAAAGTTTAATAATAGTTTCGCTATAAAGGCAAAATTAGGGCGCTCTTTGATATTGTCGGCTAATCTTAAGGGAAAACAGCTGTCATTTGGATATAAGGAATCCTTAAGTTGGGCGTAATAAATATATACATTATTTTAAAATTCATCGCTTTTACTATATCTAGCGATGGGGTTAGCCAATATTCAAAATACAAGGACAGACAAGTTCTAATTTTCCACAAACGTAAGGAAAGAATGGATTTTAAATGACAACATACCTCAATCAATTCACTGGAAAAGTCTTAAGTTCTCCTCCTGTTTTACTTTAGAAAATATTAGTTATTTTAAGACATTGCATGCATGCTATGACGTATTATCTCCTGTATGTATAATATGTATACTCGTTTATATTAATGTTTTTATTATATTTACATATATTTATTATAGATCAGAACCTCTGAAGACCGTACCGAGGAACTTTTTCTAGTAGCGTCTATTTTCTCTACTCTCCTCCCCCTTCCACCCTCGCCTCCTTCCGCCCGCCCTGACAGACCTAACCGCCGTGAAAATATACCCCTAGTAAAGTCTTTACCGTGTGCTTAGAACTTTTCGTCTCCTTAGGCCCGGTTGTTTCAAGTTCGATCAAAGTAAGCGGTCGATAAAAGCATAGATTTTTACGAAAACGCATCGTCTGATTGGTGGAGAACGTAAAAATCTATGCTTTAAGAGAACGCTTACTTTAATCCAACTTGAAACAACCGGCCCTTAGGCTTAAGTGCACATATTAGATACATGTCATGTACGGATGTTCTTAAATGTATTAATAAGATGGCTAATAATTTGCACTGTTTTATATATATTGTTCCTAAAGTAATTATTTTTCCGATTCACTGAATAAAGCTTTTTTTTTTTAATAAAAAAGGATAACAGATAAATAAATTAGTAATTGATATAAATTAACTCTGTTCAAACCACTTATTTTTTGAAAAAAATCAACATGTTTCGAAGCCAATGGCTTCTTCGTCAGGATAACAAAAATAATATTTAAAAATTAATTTGGTACTTTATATTATCATTTTCCACATATAACTTTTTAATATTTTGATCTATACTTCGAATTTTAAATATTATTTTTGTTATCCTGACGAAGAAGCCATTGGCTTCGAAGCATGTTGATTTTTTAAAAATAAATAAGTGGTTTAAACAAAGTTAATTTATATCAATTATAATTATGTTACCACAAAATAAATTTGCTACATTTGAAGAAGAAAAAATAAATTAGTGTTTCGTAGACTTGATATTTAGGTTTTTATATCTATATATTTATATAGATATTCGAAACTTTATGGTAGATAGACACCAATTACATGATGTTATTTTCCAAAACAGCAAAATATCTATTTTGTTCTACTTCTTCTTAATTGTTAATATTATTTTGTAACTGGCCTATGCCATCTTTTTCATTGTTCCCCTATTTATTAAATTCGTAATTATTTACGGGATCGTAATCCACGGTAAAACAGAATAATCATTTCTAATTTAATAATACTTTTATCAATAGCTCGCATGTGGATAATTGCAGATTGAAAAGAAAATTCTAGAACCTTTACAAGTAAGTTGAAGGTAAATCATATCGTATTGCAGTGTTTCCCAAACTATGGGTCGCGATCCACTTGTGGGTCGCGAGCGGATATTAATTAGGTGGGTAGCAGTCAACACCGCGCAACACGTCTCGTCGTGTATCGTGTTTATTATAGAAAAGTAGTGTCTGCAATTTTCACTTATTTAACAGAGTTGAAAAATAACTTTAACACCTACTTGGAAGAAGGGATGAAAAAGTTCAACAGGGTAAACTGGATTTGAAATTCATTTCAAGACAACATACCGACTGAAATGTCAATAAAAGCAAGAGAAGAGCTCATTGATTCATCAGAAGATACGTCGCTGAAAAATACTTGAATCGCAAGCAATTAGCAAAATTCTGGCTTTCAGTTGCTGACACTTATCTCTGCTTGTTTGACGAAGCCATGAAAGTCCTCCTCCCCTTGACTACCTCATACTTATGTCAATGTATGAGGTAGTCAATTATGGGATTTTCTGCCATGGTTTCTATTAAGACTAAATACAGAAATCAATTGGACGTATCAAATTCACCGCGATTAAAAGTTACCAAAATTGAAGTCGACGCTAATGCTGTTATGACAAGAAATATGTAACAAACGCATCCTTACCATTAAAATATCACATATTAATATTTTTCGTAATCAAACATTTCGATAACATTTGGACGTTTTTCTTTTCTTCTTAATTGAACAGTCTTTCGTATGGTTACAATATGAATTAGGAAAATGTGAGGCAGGGGGTGGGTCCCGAAAATTTCTTTTTTTTTTGGTGGGTCGCGGTTCTGTCAACTTTGGGAACCACTGTCGTATTGTATCTATGTGGCTGCCTACTAAATTCCGTTCACCGTATTAGTGTACAACCGAGATAATAAATATATCTATTTACAGAACATCCGCTGACATAAAAACACAGTACATAGCATTAGTCCACAGATGGCGATGGCGAATAATTACACCACATTTTACGAAGAAATGAATTTAATTTCGATGCGACGAACCGTGAATGACAATAATTTTTTTGTGATCGCGCGGTGTCTCGAGTTGATAAGGTTCGTTTCAAAAGCCAGTTCTTGAGATTATTAAGAGAAAATTAAGCCTCACTATGATTTTCTGTGTAGAGTTTTCAGAGCTATTTTTGATGCGTTTTAATAAATAATAATTATGTAAAATTTAAGTTTTGCTATATACATTCCACAATAACTTTTTAGTCTTACACTTTACTTATGGAACATTATTTGTGAAAATGATTTTTCGAAATGAAACATTTTCAGGATTTAAAAAAATTTAAAGCATTGTTCCATATTACAGAGGGTAGAGCGTTTGGGCTTTTGACAATGTAAAGTAGACTCCTCACTTGAGTAGAAGTAGACGTGTTGGCTATCGTCAAGCTGATAGAGTAATGGCATCAGAAGAATGTCGGTTAAAAGTGAATGAGAAGTTTTGAAAGTAATGAGAATTGAAAATCCTTGGTGCTCCTGTTGTTGCTGGTAATGATGATATTATAAATAAATTCGAATAATGAGCCAAATTCTGAAAATGTGTTCATGTTAGGAATAAACAAAAAATGTTCCAAAAATGAGCGATTGCACTATAGAATACATGAAAAATTGTTGTAAGTATGGCTTTGTTTATAAAATAATTACGTAATATTTCTGATCCTTTGTTTTACTAATATTAAACATAAATCTAACGCAATAAAAATAATGCACGTTCTAACTAAAAACTGATAACTGTAATTTATACTCGTATAAATTACAGTTATCAGTTTTTTTTAATTGTAATGCTATTAATTGTATTGCTAAGCTTCAACACGTGGACCAAGAAAAATGACTTTACAACAATTCTCCTGTCTTTTAACGCTTGCAACAAGTAATTTACTATTTATTGCTGGAAAAAATCCCGCAGACAACGAAGTGTGTGAAAGGGATTATAGGGCAACACGTGTTGGAGGAAGTTTAGATTTTTTCTAAGCGCTTCTGTCCTTCATAATACAGGATCGGATTTCCTTCCGAAGAGCAGGGACTTTATTTAAACTTAATTTAACAGAGAATTAAAAATCCTTTTTAACGATGATATAGGTACTTATTTCATTTGTGTGTAGGAAAGTGTGTTTCCCGTTGCATTGATATTAATGGAGTTACTTACTTTTAAATTCTACAACCACACAGTTTAACGCATTTTGAGAAGCCAGATTGAGATTATATGGTTGCATTGTGAGGAGATTAAACGATCACACCATCTAAATTGCGTTCGATTATAGACTGGCACAAGACAAACAAGAACACCTCCGGCAACTTGGTGGTCAAGCATCGAATAGGGAACGAATTACCGGAAAATTGTTAGCCCACAGTTACCCGCCAACACTTACTCTAACCTAATCTAACCTAACCTAACTTTTATTAATACTTCTAGTTGATGAAAATCTATGAGCCAACTCCAAGTAAATGAGAAAATAAAAATTCTCTGAACTACGGAAGTTACCGTGTCACGATTGAATAAAATGCATTGAATTTTTCTGGAAATTACGTCATATTTCCCTATTCAATAGTTAGTATTTTTTAATCGAAATCTACCTAAAATTATATAATATTTTATTGGATATAAGATGTGTATGAATTATTACCAAAAACTACTATCAATTTAATTAACCTAATATCTAAGCACATACCCAGAAAACATTCTGTAAAATTGTTTATCGGATTGAAAAATTTAATCTAAACATATATATAGAATTAGTACCTTACCTACTAACATTTCATTAGTTAGAATTTAAAAGTACACAAATAATTGTGTTTATTAAATTATTGTTTTCATTAATATATCTCCATTTCAGATGATTGGCCTCCCAGAGTTCTGAAATGGAGACCTTGGGAAAATAAAAGAGGCATCGGAAGACCTCAAAAGAGATGGGCAGATGATATTGTCGCTGTGGGGGGAAAGAAATGGCTACAATTAGCCAACAACAGGGAAGAATGTAAAAATAAGGAAGAGGCCTATATCCAGCAGTGGAAAGACGAAGGCTGATGAAGAAGAAGAAGATAGAAGATTAATATGTCTGCTGTAAATCCCATAACACCGAAAAGAGGCAGAAAGTATCGCCGAGATGGTTTAGTCATGTGGAACGTATGCGCGAGGAAGTATAGTTAAGTATAGTTATGAGGCAAGTGTTGAAGGCAGCAGGAATAGAGACCACCCGTGAAAGACTTGGCACTATCAGATAATAACAAATATTGGAGAACGGCCCTGTTAAATGCCTCAACCCCCGTAGATCATGCATACGAAGACGTACTAATGTAGCCGAAGCAAAAATGGTGCCAAGATAGAAAAATTTTGCATTATATCCCCTCTACCTACTCCTGCAGAGAAACGGCATGGTGGTTAGTTAGTCTAAAAAGAAAGGAGCGATAGTGAATGGAAATTTGTAGAAATTTTGTTAACCTTGCAATAAAATTAAAATGATGACATCTAATATTTGGGACTATGCCATCCGCCCCTGTAGTAAACACTATTCACAATTCCCACTACTACAGCACCATAGCACTACACATTACACACTACACATGACATCTGTTGAGGATGTGTCTGTAATATGATCCGAGAGACAACAGCTGTTCACCACCGACTCTGCGCCTATATCATTTTTTATACGCAGTCTTCACTGAGGAAGCACAAAAACATTCTTTAGTATGCTACGGAACTAGTACGGAACATTCGAATCACTCTAATTTTAAATTCACGATGATTTGACATTTTCTTCATTTGTGCCAAAATAATTTATTTCTTGCTTAGGTTTTCTTCCGATAGAATTCTCCTTGTCAATTCTTCGGTAAGCGTCCATGTTTCCATTCCATAAAATAATACCGAAAACACGTAGCATCTGACTATTCGCATTCGTAATCTTAGGTTGAGGTTGAGCTTGCCCAATACGGCATTTGATTTCAACCGAAGGATTCCGTCTTTCATTTAAAATTACAGCCCAAGTATAGGTACCCAAAATACTTTGTACCTTCTTTAGTTTCGTTCCAGCAATATAAAGATTTTCATTGTCAACTGCGTTATTTTTGCTTATTAGTATGTATTTTGTTTTTGCTGTATTAAGTTATAACCCAAAATTCTCCATGTCTTCACTATTTGATTCAGCAGTTGTAGATCTTCAATGCTCCGCATAACGCAGGTTTTTCAGAATCTTCCCATTTATAACAAGTCCTTGAGTAGCTTCTTGCAGAGCTGCATTGAATATTTCTTCCGAATATAAGTTGAATAGCACGAGTGAAAGAATACATCCCTGTTGTACGCCTCTCTTTATTTCTACTTCGTCTGTTAGACTTTGTTCTATTCTTACTGCTGTTTTCTGGTTCCAATAAAGGTTACCTATTATTCTTATATCTTTATTGTCTATCCCTTAGGTTTTCAGGATTTTAATCATTTTCTCATGTCTAACTCTATCAAACGCTTTAAGGAAGTCAACGAATCATGCATGTACATTTGTATCCACATTACTACTTGAATGCCAAATAACACTTCCCGAGTACCTAACCCAATTCGAAAGTCAAACTATTTTCCACCTATCTCGAATTATGTTCGAATTATTTAGTTAATAATTATAAATAATGGTATAAATTTAATCTATGTTTATATCTATTATTTGTGGCAATTGGTAATGAAAGTTCATTGAATGAATTTTTTTGAATATTTTATGTGCAATATGAATAAGTTTATTCACGACATCGTAAAAATTTTTTATGATCGTAATTTTCTCGGTAATAACTTGAGCTAAGTTTATGCCTACTGCACGCCACTGGTAGAAACAGACGCCCGTGGACGTTGTCGGATATGTTATAAGTGTTAGAGAGTTTTGACAACCATCTTACTGATTTTCAAAGATACGAATATTGCAATTTAAGCAAGTACAAATAGTTAACACCAAATATTTCATGTTGCTGTAATAAAAATAATAAAAGCATATAAAACGGCTTTTTTAAGTAGTGATCCGATGCAGTGAGAGCATCGTAACCGGAATTCAGACAAAAAAAGCTAATTTTCTCATTGCATCATTAAAAATTTTGAGAGTGTAGAACACACCTGAAGTAATCTCCCGTTTTAATTAGGCGTTGAATAACAATGAGAATAGAAGAGGAGCAAATTCATTTTACATTAGACGAATTCCACCGCAGGAATGTGGATTATTCTAATCACAAAGATGGTGGATAGAAAACGGTATTGAAATTTTGTGCGTAAACAATGGAAGCCTTGGAATAGATCATTATGAAAAAAAATATATACCTTTGTTTAATATATTCCCCAATTCAATGTCTTTATCTCAAAAAGATTATTATAATCTCTGCTTTATCTCATCAATTTCTAAGTGAATTATTACAATTAATATTAAATTATTTATAAAGAAAACAAACACTTATCTTGAAAAATATTTGTATACAGGCTGTCCCGTATCTCGATGTCAAGCCGAAATCGGGTGATAGGCCAAGCCAGTCAGACAAAAAAATTTTTGTCCACAATTTAAGAAATAATGTAGCAAATGTTATACCATTTTGGAATCCTTATTAAGTGCGCCAACTTTTGAAGTTACTTGCCAACCTCGTGTAGGACATTTTTTTCCAGTACAGTCAGTTAAATCTGGGCAAAGTATTGATTTTGAATACTTGGTTTGGTCAAAAAGTGACATTTTCTTCCAAGCTGGAGTAGTTGGCTTTGAATTTTGGATAAAAGTTTACAGAAGCGTTATTCAGGATTACATAATAATAAAAAAATGAAGAAAAATAAAGATTTGTAGCAACAGGAGTGAAAAGACCGTCACAGGGTGTAGATTTTTTCGATTTTTTTTAAATGCTTATAATTTTTCAAAACAAATGACTTAGATTTTTAAAAATATTTTTCTGTTATGACTTGGCCTATCACCCGATTTCGGGTTGACGTCGAGATACGGGACACCCTGTATATTTAAGCAAGAAAGTGATCTTTGAACAGCAATAATGTAAACATAAAAAAAATAATATTATGAATATGTATCTAGTGTTAATATTATGAATAATATAGAGTGTTTCACCTAGTTTTGTTTCATCATGATCGAATTTTAGCACTCTGAAATTAATTCAAACTATTAAACGCGAAAGTTTTGGAATTATAGGTACCTACGTACCAATCCAGGGAATCATAAAAGTCAATAATTATTAAACATCAGGGAATTTCATTCACGGTTATATTCCCCAAATTAAAACCAATAAAATATTTTAATAATAATAATAAGTTTTTTTATAAGTTTTGGCACCGCCAGCAATTGCGTCATATTACCTTTAGGTACTAGAATATACGTACATATGTACCTTTCTTATCATTCTCTCCACGTCCAATCGCTCAACATGGCAAACCACCTGCGTGACTCACTCTTAATTCTATTCACTATGGTACTAAGGTCAGCTTTACATTCTTTCAAAGATTTAATATTTAATATATTAATGTTTTAATACTTGTTTATTTTGTTAGAATGATAAATGTATGCATCGCAGCTCTGATGGAACCTTGAGCGTAACGTATAATAATATTTTGCTCTCAGATTATGAAACTAAAAAAATCAATTCAGAGAAAACAATGTGCAATGATTCTCACGGCTTCCGCGTGGATTGAAACAATATCCAAAATAATAATAATATTGTCGTAACGTTGTTAAAGAGAATCTTAACGGCGTTTGTTAATGTTCGTTAACAGAGCTGTGCCGTTAGTTGCCAATTAAAATACGAGCATTGTTAAACCTGGCCTTCAATTTTCGTACAAACTGGTACAGATGAGATGACAGGTGAAGCCGCATTATATAGTACAGCAACGCGGCAGGCGGTCTGACGTGGTCGTTTAGTTAGGCAGTTCTTTTGTAATGATAATAAACAGAGTCAAGACCAAACTGACTATTTTCAAATCTATGTACCGTGAACTCACAACATACCTAAGGCTGTTTTATGAACAATAGCTCCCATATCGGCTGTACACTTTCGCCACCCAATTCGGCATGTTTTATGCTAAGGTGGTCATTAGTCATCCTCCCCACGCTATCCTGTTAAACCATAAACTCATACGAGTGCAAGCGGCGAGGGGAGTCGTCCACACAAAACGACTTCGCCGTCAACAATGGCAAACGATACAAGAAATAGAATAAGACATGATATAAATATATATGAAAAAATAAAGGTACATAAAACCAAAGAATATAATTATTAAATGAAAATGAGCACAAAAATTGCATCGTAGAGACAGTTAATCAAAGTAAATAGTCACATCTCTGAGGAAAGAATAAAAAGAAAGTTGTACAACATAAACGAACAGCGGACTCGCCAGTCGGAAACACCAATGCCGACAGATATAAACCATGGTAGAGATCAAGTTAATGACGTTATAGATAGGGATTATACTCGAGCCATCGTAAGATGGCATTTTTGACAGATCGTAATAGTGTTGTGACACACTTAAAATCATTAACGAAAAAATTCAGTCGAAAAAAAAATTCGTCGCACGGTGTGAGTTGAGAAAGTCTTTGTACATAAAAAAGGTAAAAACAAAGTCCAAATTAACGTGCAGGGGTCAAAATATAAAAGTATTAATGTCCAAAATCTAAAGCCAGGTAAAAAACAATATCGTAATCACAGCGTGCACTCATTCGTTCTTTCCGTAACAACGTTAAAATAAAACTGTCAAAACCTTAGAGTATCTACAATATATAGAGGGATAATAAAGCATTTTACCAGACTTTTATACGTGGTAAAATAGAGCTTACTCAGTTTAAACAATATGGCGACACACGAGAGAAAAAGAGACAAAAAAACATCACCCGGTCTGATCCGTCTTTTATTGTTTTGTAGCCGTTTTCTTTGCCCTCTAATGAAGCCATAGAAAAAGATCATATTTAGAGGGCACAATCGATCTGTCAGATTTGTTGTGTTATTTTGGATACTTATTCTGCGTATTCTACGCATATTATACAGGCAATCAATATCCTATAACATTTTGAATCATTTCGTTCATTCCATATTTAATGTTGATGGACATCACTACTCTGGCGTTCGCGCAATAAAGTATGGCATTTGTCCTCCAATGTTTAGCTGTCATTAATTACGAAACTTCATGTAAGTCTAAACGTCAAAAGTGCCATCATAGAGTGGCCGTACTGTAAAAAAAAACCTTGTCAACTGGGTTATAAGTGGAACTAGCTGGTAAAAGGAAAATCAACACAACTGTCACACTCCGCAGGGAGGCCCCCTAAGGATTTTCAGTAGGTGCTCCGGTGTCTACCTTACGCGGCTGCATGCACACCACAGGTCACTCGCAAGTCCCAAGTAAAATCTATGTACAGGCCCACCCCAATACAGGGCCATCAAATTTGTAACCTAACGGAGAGGTGAGAGCAGGAATCCAGGCAGCCAGGAGTCACACTGGCGGACAGGGTGGGAAGTGCCGATATAAGGCACGCACTCGGAACGGAGCCCCTACTCTTAGGGTACGAACATGCCAAAGATGCCTCACTGCGATACCTCGCGGTCGCGGTTTCAGCTCGCTATCTCGATGTCGATACTCGCTGTTTACATGGATGGCGGTGCGAACATGTCGGTTCAGTCGCACCTCGATGTCGATACTCGCTGTTTGTTGTGGTGATTTTTCTCCCGCTTATCCCACAAAGCAGGAATATTAAAAATCAAATCAATTAGCACCTCCTTATCCATAATTCAATTCACAGTATTTATCAAGTAAAAACAGTTTAAAAGATAACTATAGCGATCGTGACATGAGCAATACGGGATTAATGACAGATGACAGATCCATTTGTTTTTACATCGCGGTCGACAGCGAGCAGCGATGTGATCTGGATCGTGATTGGACAGATTCGCTAGGCTGAGGCGAATATGACCAATCACGAGCCAGAACACATCGCTGCTCGCGGTCGACCGCGATGTGAAAACAAAATATTTTGTTATCACGAAAGCATCGAGCTAAACCTCCATGTAGGCCGCGATGTATCGCAGTGAGGTATCTTTCGGCATGTGCGTGCGTATCTACTAGCGTGTATTTGTTTTACATGGAGGTGACATCGAGATAGCGAGCTAAACCGCGACCGCGAGGTATCGCAGTGAAGCATCTTTGGTATGTTCGTACCCTTACATACAAATAAATCGTAAATGAGCTGACTTGGCGTGTGCTGAGAATGCCAGAGGAACAAGTACCAAGAAGTATCCGCTAGGCAGTCCCGGAAGGAAGGCGACCAGTGCGCTCCAGATTAAGCTGGCAAAAACAACAGAAAAGTGTGTACGAAAACAGAATGGGTCTTGACTTGTTAAATCATACAGGAATAGAACAAGGCAGTGGAATATGGAAGCACATTGTTAAGTTCCCGACCCTACTCATAAATTGATAAAAGATTTGAAGGATGTACTGGAATATACAAGTGTTGGTCATTTTTGAAGTGAGCGGAAAGCGGAAACGAAAGAACGACATCGAAAGAGGTGGCGGGCGACATGTATGGAAATAGGTATGAACAGGTAGGATAAGCGTTGAGGAGCTAGAGAGTTGGAAATATTTCGAGAACAGAAACACAGTTAACGGCAAACAATCGCTCACCGAAGGCTCCAACAACAATTACCCACTTATTCGCCACCAGGCTGGCATTTGTAGTACTATTGATGATGATGGACACAATGCAAGTAGAATTACGCACAGCAATTTGACATACATAATTATACATTACACGGGAAAAAAAGACTTATCCTTATATTATCCTTTCGTGCCTTTAACACCCCTTGAAGATAAAAAGAAATTAAAAGCGAATTAAAGGACATTGGTTTGATTCTCGATAACAAACTCCTTTTTAAGAACCATATCGATCAAATTACGTCAAAGGCCTATAGTATGCTATGTTTCATACAGCATACATGCAAAAAAAAAACTTTAAAAATCCATTCTCCCTAAAATTATTGTACTACGTGTTCGTTCGAAGCAACCTGGAATATGCATCTTAAGTGTGGAACCCGCAAAAAATGACATACATTGCGAGACTTGAACAGTCACAAAATAAGTTTCTTCGCCACCTCAACCATAGATTTTACTTATCTTTTGACTCTTATCACAAAGCACTACATTTCCACAATATAAAAACTCTGGAACATGTAAGAGCACGTGCTGATCTAATACTATTATTTAAACTACTGAGAGGATATCTCGACTGTCCCAATCAACTGGACATAATCTCTGTTCACGTTCCCTGCAGACGAACCCGACAGAACGTGCTCTTCCATGTTCCGAGAAATAGAAGAATCTTACCTACTTACTTACTTACCATCACGCCGTTTCCCCGAGGGGGTAGGCAGAGAGGATAGAGCGCCATACTCTTCTGTCCTGACATACAACTTTCGCTTCGTCTACATTCATACATCTTCGCATGCAAGCTCGACGGTTGTTCAGACTTCTAACAGGACCATTTCAATAATAATTGTATCGATATTGGCCTCTTCAACGTTGGTCGGTCTTGCCGAATTTAAAAGAATGCTTTAGATTACATGTACTTAATCGACTTTGACCAATCACTCACTAATCTGATCAATATCTAATCTTCTTTTCCACCGCCTCTACCCTGACTCCTACCTCCTCATCCCTTTTCTCCCATTAATTAACTCATTTCTTCATATCCTTTTTTCACATTCAGTTACTTAACAACAACCAACAACAACAACAAACGTAGAACTTGTATGAGAAGATGTATGAATGTGGCCGAAGTAAAAGTGGTGTGCCAGGATAGAAGAGTGTGGCTTTCAATCTTCTCTGCCTACCCCTGCGGGGAAACGGCGTGATGGTTAGTTAGTTAATTAGTTTCAGTTACTTACCATTATTTAGTCTTAATTGTTAATTTAAAATAATTAACTTAAAGATATCTTTTTTAACTTTGTTTTTAACATCTATGAATCTTTTTAATTGGTTTATGAAATGAACAGTAAAGACGAGTAGAAAAGACAGGAAAAAATACGGCATTTTGTATCAGCAAGGAAAATCAGGATCGGCGAATATTCAATCTATGTAGTTTGGTAATCTAAAAGAGGGAGATTGGATGGCCCTCACTCTCTTCCAAAGAACAGCCTCAAGATCTCCTACCGTGACACCGATGTCCTAATAAACACTCAGAGTCCGGGGAAGAGTCACAGGCTAGGGGATGAGGTACCAGATTTGTTGCCAAACTACTCGCACATTGAAAATGTCCTCAGGGCTGTCCGCTGATGCAGCG
Source organism: Agrypnia vestita (assembly GCA_016648135.1). NCBI lineage: Eukaryota > Metazoa > Arthropoda > Insecta > Trichoptera > Phryganeidae > Agrypnia > Agrypnia vestita. Next base: position 56,286 of record JADDOH010008887.1, on the reverse strand, counting down.
ATGCTGCATCATAGTTGCATGTTGACGACCCCTGCGATGGGATCCGATATTCGGGCCGGGAGATAGGAAACACACAATAAAACAGCCTTCATCTACATGCTACCGTATCAACTTGCATGCTCGTTAAAACAAATCACTGTGTTAACGTTTCCACAAATCCAAGCATATCAGACAAAAACCACATATCAGATAAACAATAAATACGTTAAAGTTAAATAAGTTAAAGACAGCAATGGGAAGAAAACATAACAATTAATAAAAGTGGAATATTTATACAGCGCCATTTTCGTAAAATTTTTATCAAAAGGGCACTTTACAGAAAAACTGTATAGTATTTAAAATTATAGCGAACTTATGAAAATGGTTTTCCAAAAAGATGCGATCTGTCTTTTCTTGTAGAATGCTTCCGATTCACTGTTCCGTACTAACGGAGGGTAAATAGTTCGCCTAAACTCTTCGTATTAGCCTTAGAAGATGTATTTAAGACCCTGAATTGGAATAACAAAGGTGTGAAGATAGATGGCACATATTTAAGTCACCTAAGATTTGCTGAAGACATAGTAGTTGTAAGTAAAAATATCAAAGAACTAAGTATAATGATAAAAGAACTACACGAGGCTTCGAGCAAAGTTGGTCTTAAGACGAATGTAAAGAAAACAAAAATTTTGAGTCCAGAGAACAAAATCATCACTATAAATAATAATAATATTGAAATAGTAGATGAATATATATAATATATAGTATCTATAATCTATCATATTATATATTCTAATATATACCTTATATCTATATATATATATATATAATTATATATATATATATATCTATAGATATGAGTAATGTTAAATCTAAGGCTTTCACGGGTAACAATATAGACGTTAGTTCTAACTACTTACCCCCAACTTAGTTTAGAACGAACTATATATATATATATATCGCTAATATAGTTAGTTCTATATATAATATAAATATATATATATAATATAATATATTATATATCTATATAATACCTAGGATCAAGATCAAGAAATGGGGAACAAAGAAGAACCAACAGCAGGAACTACACAGGCTTCGGCAACGTTAGTCTTAGATGAAATGGAAAGAAACAAAATCACACTACTATAATAATAATATATTGACATCTAGATTACTCTCTCTATATCTCTAGTATATATTATATATAACTATATTGATATATATATATATATAATATATATATATACCCCTAGATTCAAGATCAAATGGACAAGAGAACCAAACAGCATAACTACACGAGGCTTCGGGCAGTTATCTTAAGATGAATGTCCAGAAAACAAAATCTCACATAAATAATAATAATATTGAAATCGAGATAATATATATATATATATTATATTATCTACGATCTATCTCTATCTATATCTCCTATAATATATAATATATACCTAGGATGCAAGATAAAAATGGACAAAGAGAACCAAACAGCAGAATTGCCAAGACGAATAGGAAAAAGCTGGGCTGCTTTTGGCAAACTCAAACATATCTTCAAGAACAAAGATTATCCCAATTAGCCTAAAAAGAAAAGCCTTTGATGCATTCTGCCAGTGCTGACGTATGGAGTGGAGACTATGGCCCTTACAAAGAAAGGTTTAGAAAAGCTCAAATGCACGTAACGATCCATGGAGTAAGCTTAAGCCTAGACATGACGAAATTAGGCGCACAACTAGAGTAGTGGATATCATGGATCGTGTAGCGAAGCTAAAATGGGCAGGACATGTTGCAAGGCAGGATACTACAAGATGGCCTCCCAGAGTTCTGAAATGGAGACCTTGGGAGAATAAAAGAGGCATCGGAAGATCTCAAAAGAGATGAGCCGACGATATAGCCGCTGTGGGGGGAAAGAAATGGCTACAATTAGCAAACAACAAGGAAGGATGGAAGGGTACGGAAGAAGCCTATATCCAGGAGTGGAGAAATGAAGGCTAAGAAGAAGAAGAAGAAGAAGAAGAGATAGTTCACACCTTTGAGCCTGACACCGCAAATGCGCATTCACTAATCTTAGTCTTCTGGCGATGGTGATGATCGGTTCTCCAACCTTTTTTACGGCTAAAGTAGGTAGAGGCTGACCTCTTCGAGTTTGGCGTCTTCGACTCAAGTTCTCTAGAATACAGAGCTCTTGAAAATATGTACAAGGTATGTACAAAGGTGCTTTGTTGTGTTATTATTATATATTATAAATGTGCCGCTTTGTACGTCAACCAACACAATTTGAATTCCACTCTTTCAGGGAAACGGAGTCAATGTGATGATAGTTCACGCACAAGGGATGCTATGTACGAGAATTTTGATGGTTCACGTTCCATCCGTACTGCCACATTCATAAAAGATTTACATAGCTATTAACTATCCAGCTGCAATTTCGGCTACCCATCATGAATTACAGTAAATCCACACGTGACACCACAATAAGTAGACCCGTTGCGTCAGGGGAAAGATATCTTCAAATGCTTATAATCTGTCTCAGTTGATATAATCGAGCACTGACAGTTTTGTTGATTTATTTATTCATGAAGAAATCTGAATCAATGTGTACACCCAAAAACTTTCCTCTTTCACAAACCAAAGTTATAACGATATTGTTATTCTGAGAATAGGGGGTAAGTGTATTATCAAGTTGCAATGTTAGACATTGCAACTCGATAATAAAATGTATTTTCATAAAAAAAAAGTTTACATAATTTTTGTTTTACAAGAGCGGGTGTTACTGTACCCATTGTGATTAATTTGTTCGCCTTATTAAGTTTCCGCTTTAATTCGACAATTTAATTAGAAAATCGTGCCAAAAGTCATTGCGGTCACACTTAACGCCCGCATTTGTAGCCGATTGCCGCGGATAAGGCCATGTATTCACTAGGGGACAAATCGCGAAACATTCCGCTCGACATGTCGCATCAACATCTACGCTCATGTTTCGGGGACAATGACGCGGTCATTTGACGTGTACACACCGGGACTCACATATCTTGTCGCGGAAATGTCATCCGATGAGGTTATGACAGCTGCGGTATCTCATTTGGCGAAAACGGGGTTCCGCGCAATTCGAAATGTTTTTTTGGGTCGCAATTTCAAATTAACGAGGTTTTACTGTAGTAAATTGAATATTATTAAAAACAAGGTCCTTTTTGCAAATAATTATTGTTTTCCAGACGTCGCGGAAATATATCGCCCTATGAGGTTATGATGATAGCCGCGTATCTGTTTATGTTAATGAGTTTATCGAAAAGTAAGAGGAGAAAAAAGAGGAGAATGCGAAATTATTTACTGCAAAGAGAAAGAAGGACGGACATTCTATGCGATCTTCGATCGATACAGCTCGACGAGTTCGAGAACGATTTCGTTTCCCCGCATTGTCATCTTGACAGATGCAGCGCATGCGTATTCACTTGTTTACATACCACGTGGTACTGACGCTCCGCGGAATGTTGCAGTGAGTACGCTCGGGTATCGTGCGCATGGCAACGTTGCCACGGCACGTAGAAATGCCGCGCTATGTTGTGCGCGAGGTCGCGGAACAGTGCACGACGTTGCAACGTCACGTAGACTCTATGCCGCGCGTGCTGTTGAGGGACAATTTGTCCCCTAGTGAATACATGGCTTAAGGGGCGTGTCGGGGCACTTCTGAATTAACGCTAAGAGTACCAGCATGACCGGGCCACATTGTCTGAGCGGGCGGAGGGGAGGGCAGCAGGAAGCGGGATGTAGAATCAAAAGTGCATTAGGTCCGCCGCGGCTTACAATGCAGCCAGGCTCTGGCACGAAACCGTGAGAGGAAGTTAATGAAAAATATTTGCAGACTCGAGATAGTTTTTCATTTATAATGATGAAAGTACTATTTAAAATATTCATACCTACTGAAAAATCTTGAACACAATTGGTTTATCAGCAGCAGCTTGGAGGCACTGCGCGTCCACAGATGAAATGTTTTCCTCGTAGATTTGGCGACAAAGTTCGGGACGCATCGTTGATTTTCTGTATATAAAATACATAGATCAACGAAAGATAGCTCGCTCTGGGTTCAATTTGAGTTGTCCTTCGCGCGAGTTTTGAGAGCTATCTCATCGAACGTACTGATTTACGCAGCTTTCTAAATTTGATAAACAATCGATAGTATGCAATTCTCTATTATATGCTTTATTATACACAGTGCAAACTGTCTTTATTAATTATAAATTTCATCGCGATCCGCGTGATAATGGACGCAAAATATTTTTCGAACATGTGTATCTTCGTCCAAGGATCCTTTTTTCCGTTTATCGTTTAGTGGTAGATATTAAATAATAAAGTAATACACGTGAGATACTTGGAATCCACGCACTCTATACTTGTGCGATGATCTATGTACATGTATCACAGTAACTTGTAAATTTATAACATAACTCTTAATTTTAATTTCTATAGTGTTTCTAATTTCTCAACAGTAAAAAGCGTATTCTGTAATATTGTAACGAAGTAGAAAACAGAAGGAATCGCGCACTGTCGAATCCTTAATATGTCACAACACAATGGAAGGATCTTTAACCTTCTCCTAAACACTAGAAAGGAAAGAATCTTTTCGAGAGTTCGACAACACCAGCGTTTGGGTATAAATACCGGAACTAAGCCGCGGCGCGCCAGTTTTGTTTTGACAGATCTTTCAGTGTGAAGGAAGTCGCGAGACGACGGCCAGGTGTTCCCAATCGTAAAATTGCGAAGCGACAAATATCAAGCGAAATAAGTAAGCGAGTACTTACCCAAGTGGCGAAATAAATAAATACGACTATTACAAGCGAGTTGTGAATACTTTACGAACGAAATATAATGTGTTCTCAGCGGTAATAAAGTTTTCATATATATACAAAGAGCATTATATTGCGAAATAGTGTAATTGGAAGAAGAGGTTAAGCTTAATTCGTGTTAAGTAACTTTGTCCATTTAATAATTAATTAATCACTAATTAATAATTCGCTAATTAATTTTCAGTGCCTACTTTTCACTTGCCTCCCGCAGCCACGACACGTGACACTATGTTATTCCCTTGATTTTCACTATCCTTAGGACGTCACATTACTTCGTCTATCTATCAGTCATAAGTGATGATAACATGACAACAAAACCTATTCATACTGTATACCAAAAAATAAAATAAAGAAATTAAGGGGGGGTAAGGTTAATTCGTACAGAAAAAGGCACGTTTCTGTGAGTTTTTTGTGACGACACAGTTAAAATCTCTTTATTAAAACCAATGGTACATTGAAGTATGATATTCGAAGAATATTGTGTAAAAATTTCACGAAGATATATTAAAAAATACGGCAATGGCAGCAATTATTCGGACGTGTCTCGGAAACTGGATCATCTGAAATCAAAAAATCAAAGTTCATTCGTTAGATAATAGTTTTCCCCAGGTAACGCTTGGAGGGTTTTTCGCAATTTCAATTTTTCCTTTTTTGGAACACTTTGAAGGGAAAAACGCGATTTTTTGCGAAAAAAATCGGCTAATTTGTTACTAAAAAATAAAAATTATCAACAAATTTCAAAAAACTCTCCAGCGTTACCTTTTAAATTATGTACAGAAATAGTGTTCAAAATTTCAAAAGGATCGCTGCAGTAGTTTTGAAGTTGTGAAGGGCACCGACTTTGAAAACGCAAGTTGTGGGGAAAACGCTTTAAAGTTTTGAACACTAAAAAATGTGGTATAAAATGTACATAAGCGAATTTTATCGGCTTACCTCACACTGAATTATCAATACCAGGTCCATAAAGGATAGGCTTGATAGCATTCAAAACATTCTCGGGAAGAGCACTGTACCTGTGTTTGAACGAATCCAATTCATTAGGGTCGGGTAGTATAAAAATTCGACAGGTATAAAAATACTCATAACTTCGTCAATTTTGTTTCAATTTACTTGAAATTTTGATAAAATATTCTTGAGATATTACGCATTCAGTTAAAAAAATAAAAATATATGCAAAAAAAATAAAAATACCTTACCCACCCTTGAGGAAGATGTTGCTTATACGGAATACATATCATATCAATATTCGTATTATTTTGTATGCCAAAAGCCTGCACTGTAAAAATAGGTATGCTGATCTCCCGGAATGAGGCTCGAACCCTCGACCACTAACTAGATTACTAACCGAGTGTCTTAACCACTAGAGTAACAAGCACGTTTGCATCTAAAATAAATACTAATTAATATTTGTAGGGTCCATCAAAATGTCGGACAGTGTTACTACCCTATAATCAAAATCATGTCTACACGAAACAAGTAAAATTTGCATGAGGATTCTAGGTATTTCTGGACTAAAACCGGAAACGGAATGAATTCGCTAACAGTCGGCTAACTGTAAAGCTGGCCACTTGTACCTTGTGTGGAGTCCTACACAATGAGACATAAATTTAGTTACACATCTATTGTACAACAATACGGCGTTTCATTTCTGTTCAGAAATATTTACATTTATTATTAGTATTAAAGAAAAAGTACTAAAATAATAATGAATTTATACAGGAAACTATAAATAATATTATATGTATTGTGAATTGGCCGAAACGCTCGCTCGCTCGTTTGTTTATAATTTCGCTTCTGCAGCCTAAAATCTGACAGATTTAAAAAAAAACTTTGTATAGGTATTTCCGAATAATTTCTATTCAAATTACCCTTACTTTTATTACTGCCTGCCTAAAAGTAACCGCATCGACTATCTTCATGTTTACTGAATTGAAAGTTAAAATTGAAAATAAATTCCTTAATATTGGTAGTTTTTCAGTTTAATAATCATGAGATTTGTGAAGAAATCAGTTTTTTTTCTCAGGAGTAGTATTAATGCACTATTTATGATTCACACTACAACACACAACTGTATTTGAAATTAAATGAAATCATTTTGTACGAGTTTAAGAGAATTCACTTCAAAGTCTTGTCACCGTGAATCACGAAAAATAATCGATACTACCTACCTATATTATATACATACATCGTCAAAGTAAATATAATTATTTAAATGCAAACAAATGTTCATACTAGACGACGAATCTCTAAAACTTGGTGTGCACACGGGGGCTACAAAAAAGAGTGGTCTCCAAAGAATCTCACGGCTGAGTGAAGCAAAATCCATATTTCTTTATTGTGGATAATGTTTAATGAATATTGTTAAATTAACAAAATCTTAACACGATCAATTTTTAACATCTTTTTAAAATTTGTTTTGCTGATAAATATTCCTGTTGTATTAAAATAAGCCATCATTTTTATTTTATATTGTTATTATTAATTGTAACGCCAACACCTGTTCTGATAATTGTCAACGACTTGCTTAACACGTTCATTATATTAGTATAATTATAATAAAAGATGAGAGATTCCGCTTATGCGGTGTGTGTAGGATAGAGGCTTACCTTGGCGTAGTCGATGGGTGACGCGTTGACTGGACAGGTGAACAGACCCTCACTGAAACAAATAAAGAAGCATTCATTTGATTTCACTTGCTCTTTTATCTACCTATTATCTTTATCTTAATGCTACGAATGTGAGATCCCATCAGTGTGGTACATTGTTTTTATTGCAAATAAGGAAAAACAGCGTCCGCGAAAAACCCGGTACGGCCGTCTGGTTGTACTAGGTTTTATCTAAACCGAACCTTTCAGGGTGGCCCCGCTGAAAACTTTTGCAATCGAAGAGCGTGCATGATAAAATGTATGATAGTTGATGAGACAGAGGTGGTAAGCCAGGACAGTGGTGTGGCCTCCTGTCCTCTCTGTCTACTCATACGGAGAAAGAAAAGAGTCGTGATGGTTAGTTAGTTTGGTTAATTAGGAAAACTCCAAAGTAGCGTTTCTTTCCATCAAATCTAATAGAATCGCATGACTTATATGTGTAGATGGTTGAGGTGCTTGTTGGTATAGTTAGTTTGAAAATATTATAGTAAAGATGTCACACGCAATTCGTGAACGTACATAATTCTATTGAAAAAAAAAACATATTTTTCCTAATATTGATCATGTCTTATCCAGAGCGTTACTTTATTTGATGTAAGGATATCGTACATACTTTACATAAATAGTTAGGTAAGATCTGTCAAATGTGACATATATCATAAATGGCATATTTCATTAACAATATTAAGAAAAGTGCTTAAAATATAATAATCTAATGAGGTGAATGTAATTACGTTATTATATAATAATAATAATAATAATGTATGTATCAATTATATTATCTTCAAAGAAGACTGAAAATATTATACAATTAATGAAACTGTAGATTTTTTTTATTTCAAGAATTATGCTTTTTGAAATTGGCTTGTTTATTGAATGAACGTCAATAAACACAAAAATATATCTTGATAACAGCTCCGTTACAATGTATGAAACGCTACTTTGATGTTTTTTCTTACTGGCAATAAAGACAATGTACAGTATAGAATTCCGCATTCCTAGGGCATTTTAAGTTCTGTGTTCGGCTTAATCCAAAATGTTTTTTTCGTACATTAAAACTCGAATAAAAATCTGCAGTATCGCACATATACCTACAGATTGATATTAAACAACAGAGCTGTATAATATACAGTAGGTAGGTTGAGTTCACCTTGATTGAGAGATACACTTTTCAATAAATATTCACTTTTAAAAAAAATTATTTATCAATAAAATTCGTTTTTTACTTCAATAAAAATGTCAGATTTACAAATTATCTATTTATCTACCTACCAATTAAACTTAATGAATTAGCAGAAAATAAAAAAGATGTTATGTCCATATTCCAATACAAAATACTTGATATCGTTTGGTTTTCTATATGATAAAGATACATCAATAATTAATGCACACATATTAACATATGTTTAAAAAAATCAATAACTTTTTAAATTCATTTACATTTTTACACGAGATATTCAAAGAATGACTACCTACTTTAGAAATTAATATTGTAATAAAAGCAATGAAGACTTATGTAATATGTAAGAATTATGTATTAAAAGTAATAAAAAGCTGTATATTTCAAATAGTTTTTCGTTGAATACAAAACAAAATATTTTTTTGTTCAACGTAATAAATAATTCAAAATTATTTTAAAACCTTGTAAGTACTTTGTTTTTCCAGAAAGGGTAAATCCGATTTGAATAAACATTGATTACGACAGAATACATTAGTGATTGAATCATTACAAGTACTGTGAGTATTTTTTACACGTGTATTTATACATTCTTTTGAAGCAATCACAAGTGACGTTAATAGTTGTGGTGAAAATAATGACCGATTTTTTACTTTAAATTTCAATTCAACATAACATTAAAGTAAAAATACATTTTTAATCAATATAAGAGTTATTTGATTATATCTGTACTTTTTCCAATGAATTTGTGGATACAGAAACAAAAACGCCACTGCCCGTTTGATGAAATTGAGATAAAGGGTATTTGTAACTAATTTAATTAAGCCAGAGAAATTTTTTTGCAAATTAGGTATATGCCGTTGATGAAATGTTTCCGAACATGTTCTCAAGAGTATTGAAAAATTGTCACTATTTGGCAGATATTAGTGATGCTATTTTAACCGGTTCCATAATAACCGTTATTTGAGATTTGAACATGATTATGTCGTTGATTAAGAAATGATTTTTCACAATTCGACGGGCAAGCATGTGTACTATACAATAGGTGTATCTCGATTATCGATCATCGATACAATCATATAAAACCTCAAATAACCGGTTAAAATAACGGTTTGACCATCGATAGCAAATATAATTTTCAAACACGTCGCCCACTATTTTTATCAATTGCATAGTGGCGTTCCTGTCACTTATTTGTTCCCATCACTGTCTTAATTATTTATTCATTATCTACTGCTTCTCTAAAATTATTTTTCCACCAAAAAGTTATCGAAAGCTTGGAAAGGTGAAAGTTGTCGTGAATATAAAATCTCTTCGGTTAATTAGTGCTGGTTGTGTATCACGTATTGTATTACACTGAAGATTTCAATTTGCCGTTTTCAACAGCAACAGGGTCCTAGACCCCCTTCATCTTTAAGCCTACTTAACGTCTACTTTTCATTGGGTTCGAAGTGGTTCATTCACTTAATTATTGATTAACTTTGCTAGCATAACGTCTATGCTTAAATTCATGCAAAAAGTATGATATAATTCTTCATTTTCCATCCACTTTTTTATGCAAATTAAATCTTTGATCTATGAATGAATATGGCTGATTCCCAACTTAATCAAACAAAAATGATGTATATTTTGAGTTTGTTCAAATCTTTCAGAACAGTGCTGGATTTATGTCACAGAGACATTATTAATCAATTAACGTATATTATAGATATCTCACAGAGACTAAACTGTATTTCTAATGGGAAAGTAGGTATAGAAGTCATTTGGGTGTACATAGGACTTATGACCTATCTTATGGTTGGCTTAAGTAATCACTTTACACAATGTAACATTCGCCATTTCCACCCATGACAGAATATACCATGCTTATTCATTTTTTGGAAGTTGTATATATGTTCAAATTGCGTGGAAAGCTTTCACATACGAGTTGTAACCGCCTTTCCATGCGGCCTGTACAAAGCCATTTTCATTCCCCTAAATCCCCACAGATGTCGCTAATGAGAAAATCTACAGTTGATTTTACGGAATTTTGAGAGCAATATACTTTATTGTGTAATGAAATTCATCCGAATTACTTGCATTACACTAGGATACGCCAGGAAATATAATTTCCAGTTTTTTTTAAATTCCTTTTTTTTACCAGTATTTAAAATTCAGAATATTTTGAGTTTGTTCAAATCTTTCAGAACAGTGCTGGATTTATGTCACAGAGACATTATTAATCAATTAACGTATATTATAGATATCTCACAGAGACTAAACTGTATTTCTTACGGGAAAGTAGGTATAGAAGTCATTTGGGTCAATAAGTCATAAGTCCTATGTACACCCAAATGACTTCTATACCTAGTTTCCCATAAGAAATACAGTTTAGTCTCTGTGAGATATCTATAATATACGTTAATTAAAAATGATGTGATATTAAGGTAAAACATTATTTTCGGAATGACTTAATGACATATTCGAATGATTACTGTCGAAAGTTTAATTTCATCTTTCGTGGTAATTCCACGTCCCACACACTGCAGAATTTATCTTGATTTTATGATTATTTTACGGCATCTTGAAAGCACGATCACAAATGATGGTTCCTTATTTGTAATGAAGTTAAAAGAAATCCGGTTTTCAACGACCCGCCGGTAACGGCCGACCATTTTTCACACAAAAGCGTTTAACTGATCGTACCATTAAATTCACAAAGAGACTGAAAGATTTTCACATTGATTGTTTTATTTATATTATATCGTGTTTCTTACAATTTCGTATGTTCAATTTTATATTATATCAACCGTGGCGTTATTAATACCTACATTTCTATAGGAAGGTGTTTTATATAACGCTTTTAAATGGAACTCGGACTTGCTTGTGCTGCCATTAAAGCCTCTTCATTTGTTCTTTTTATCATTTGTTAAAAATATAATTATTTATTTCATGTCAATAGTGGTTCCACGACACAATTTCCACTGATATTTGGCCCAACGATAATAGATCCACTACAAATGGCTTACGCAACATTGGATCCAACAAAATTTAAAATGTATATGTATATGAAAGGGCTTTAAATAAATCAATTGATAATGGTGATGAAATCATTGAATATACTCTTTCTCAAAGTCTTAAAAAAATAGCCGATCAAATCAATGGACGAAAATATTGAAAATGACCTTTTGCGAATTCTGCCCTATTAAACAGAAGTGCAGTATTTATGACTGTCCTAGGAAACAAACGAGTCAGGATCTTATATACCTGCGCTGAAAGCACATACTGCACTTTTGTCAAGCCAAACCTAACCCGACCTAATATGTATTTTTGTTATAAATCGCGAAAAATTATACAATATTTTCGTACATTGATTTGATCGGGTACATTTTTAAAAACTTATGAAAGAGTATATTCAATGGTTTCATCACCGTTAACAATCCATTACCAAATATTTTGAAATTTTGTTGGATCTAATGTCGCTTAGGCGTTTTTCGCGAGGATCTTTTGTCGCATGGGCCTTTTTGTCGTGGACCTTTTGTCGCATCAGTCAGTAGCTACATATGTATAGTGACCTCAACCAGACGAGAAGCGGCTTATGATGCACTTCCACAAGTCTCGGAGCCAGATCGTCTTCAGTCACTCCAGGGTATCTTCCAGGTCTTCTAAGGCCAAAGATGAAGATAAAAATGAATTAAAAATCTTTTATTTACTAGCGCAGACAGAGCTCCTCCTGCACCTAGAACGATTAATTGCTAATTGCCGCAATGTGACGTCACCCAGTTACGCTAATCTGGGTATATTATTCGTGAGCGTAGACTCTTTCCCTCCATCAATAACAAAATTCGGTAATCGACATCAATATCGTGAGCGCCGCTCACCTTTTATTTGGAGAGTAAAGCAAAAAATTTTTGTGCGATAATTAATTTTTTACATTTAAATATAAGCATCCTTTTTAGTTTCTTTTTCATGTTCTGTAATTTTATACTTTTTAGTCTAAATATTACCAAATACTTGACTACTGTAGAGAGAGCTTGCTGTGGTTGCATTTATTGCAAGATTGAGACATTCGTGCGTCCATCTGTCTTCAGTCTCCGGTGCATACATAAATATATGCACGCATACATAAATTATCCGTAATTACGTTGACTCTATCGCGTGCCTAAAGAAGATTTACTTTGTTAACGCCGATTTGTACATCGAAATTTTCATAATCCTCTGTCTTTGGTGTATCGAAACTTTAATTGACGCATATTGGTATTATCTTAATGAGTTGGCCATCTTTTAAAGAATATGACACTGGATTTCAGTAACTTAGCTGTATTAGTATATTAACTGATTTTTAACAAATTAGAAAAATGCGTGTGAAACAATTTTTGATTGTTTTTTTTGATGATAAAAGTGATGAGTAACAAATTTAATGATAAATGTGATTTGTACCAACTTTTAAAATAATATTATTGCATGCTTTGTTTGATATTCATCACGTGATTGTTATGATAACGCGAGGGAATAGACCCAATCAACTATTGACGTATAAGTTAATTTTTACATGGTTAGTTCAGAAGGGGGATAGTTTTGGAAGAAATGTGATTTTTTATTTAACGGTAGAGATTAGATTAGTAAGGAAATTGTGAACAAATAACCTCTCGACGAAGTATTCCCGTACAGTGAGTCGCTGTCGCTGCGCCCGCTCCGGGAGCTGCTCTCGCGGACGGCGGCAGCGAGGCCTCCAATTAGCCAGCCCGCGGTAACGTGATGCCTGCCTACCTAGTAGCGAAGGGAAAAACTACATTTCATAATGAAGACTACAACACACACACGTTCACCAGTTTGAAGACTACAAAGTGTACAATACAATTGTAGTAAAAACTACTTGAAGTGAAGTAATTGTAGTACTACGAAATAAAGTGAAGTAAATGAAGTGAAGTGAAGTAATTGAAGTGAAGTAAATGAAGTGAAGTAATTGTAATAATAATGAAGTGAAGTAATAGTGAAGTATTTTTTAAAAAAAAAAAGGTCGCCAGCCAGATTTCTTCATTCGATTCCAAAAAAATTTTCATACCATGGGGGGGGGGGGTTGTTACAGTTTCCCGAGATTTCTTCGTTTAGCTACATCAACTTCCCAAAAATATCTTCATAGCTCCCAAAATTTTTCAAACCATGGGGGGGGGGTTGTTACAGTTACCAGAGATTTCTTCATATATCTAGATCAACTTCCAAAAATTTCACGTAAAAAATGCACTATTTAAAGTATATTTCTCATACTTTCGATAACTTTGAAGTGTATATACTTTGTAGTGTTCGCTTTGAAATGAAGTGTACTATTTGAAGTTTATACTTTCAATAACTTTGGTATTTATAGTTTGTAGTGTGCCCTACACATCAAAGTGTGCACTTCAATGTAGTGTAGTACTACATTGTAGTAGTGAGTACAGAGCGGACCCATCACTACTACCTAGTATGGAGCAGTCGACGGGTTAATGATCGCGGGCCAGCGCGAGGGGCTACCAAATAGCGATGCGGATTTATTTTAGCAACAAATATTAGAGATGTGCCGATTATGACTTTGGCCGACTAGCCGAATAGCCGATTAGTCGGCCAAGCCGATCACGGTTTAGTTTAGAATTTTAATAAATGTTTTTTTTTCAGTACATCATGTACATTTAATCTTGGTTTAATATTACTTACAGACTAAAGTCTGTTAATAAAAAAAAATTCTACTCTTTTATTTAAATAGAAGAAATATTTATAAATGTTTATTGAAGATAAGAATATATTTACTATGTTATTTTGTTTGTTAATCAAAATACTAATTTTGTTTGATAAATGTCAAAGATTTTAGGGACTGATTAGTTGATTACCAAAGGAAAAATTGCTTTACATTTAAAAATGTGTAAGACTGATTCTAAAATAAAAATATCAATTAGCAATCAAGGTTTTTATTTAATATAATTCCACCTATATACATTTTATTGAGAAATACATACAAAGTAAGAAGCCGGATAGTCGGCGCTCTTTGCCGAATAGTCGCCGACTACGAAATTGGCCGGATAGTCGGCTTCATCGACTAGTCGGAACATCTCTACAAAATATGTTTGTTTCATTAATTATAAAATTAATTTTTTTGAACCTTTTATCTTATCTATTCTCATTGGTTTGATTATCACAACAACCATGTCCTATTATTATGTAACATTGTACCTTTCGTCAATTTTGAAGCGATAATTATTATATAAAATAAATTCTAAACATTATTATAAATATTCAAAAAGAGCAAAATGATTTTGTGGTGACATTATTATTATAATCATAGCTAGACCGCATTCAAAAGAATGTGCGCAAAAAATATGTGTGTTGTTACTATGAAAAAAATGAACACAAAATAAGTTTTTCTAGTAAGTAAATAACCATTTTTAAACTAAAAAATATATATTTATTTGGAATATCATATTGAGGCTTGTAATACGGGCTTGCCTCGCAACTTTCCTCCGCTTTCTTCTTAACGGACAAAGCTAGGGAATGGTCTTTTGATTGTGGTCGAACGATAATAAAAATGTATTTTGTTTTCTCCACTTGTATATTGAAAATATCAACATGTTTCAGGGCCAATGAATGATCCCTTCTTCAGGATGCAATGTGAGTAGGTACTAACAAATTAAAAATCAAAAATCGAAGCGTAGACAATAAAAATAAAAAAAAATTATATATGGGTAATAATAAAAATTATATAAGTACTAACATGAAAACAAATTCAAAAGAAAATTATCTGTAAAAAAGATCATTTATAATATTCAATTTATATGTATTGTAACGTAATAAAATTTTACTTTAAAAAATGTTATAGTACCAAAATATCGCGACATGTCTTTGAATGCTGTACAACACTAGGAGCGTTCCACCCCTAGTGGCGGGAACCTATAAAAAACTCCCGCGCGAGAAAGATCGGTCTCTCTGCAATATATTACTTCATCAAGCCACGAAGACTGAGAGGGTTCGGGTTCGTTATATATATATGAGAAGACCAAGGCCGACGTTTCGACACGGTATCACGTGCCATTGTCAAGGCTAAAAAGGCCTCAAAAGTTACGGACTAGCCGTACTTGTTCGCGGGTGACATGAAAGTCTCCCAGCAATAAGGCTGTCATACTTCGAGTTCAGTTCAGTGTAACTAAATCGTCGCCATGTTTCATGTGTCAGTTGCGAGCGAAACTAACGCCATCTCTGATTCGAATTGTGAAGTTTAATTTATTTGCCCTCAAATTGTGCTGATACTGGCGTCCTCTATGGTATCGAAACTCGCTTGACTATTTTCTAGAACTTTTTTCTTTTAATCTCTGCGATCTTCGTAATTTATCGGTAGGTATAGGTGCTGAGTCATGCAAAGTACTTTGTCTAAAAAGTCCTAAAAAACAATAACATCAAGCCCATTTTTCATGCTGAACGGAAAGTTTCTCAAGTATTAAGAAACATAAAAGACAACATTCCTTTGGAAGCGCATGGTGTATATGAAGTTCATGCGAAGGCACATACATCAGAAGTTCCTTTTGTTACATACATTATTAGATACTAGTCTACTATATATTATATATATTATATATGATATAGAGATTATATAACTATAATATATATATATCATATACATGTTAGTCTAATACTTTGGGGGTAACCCGCGTCAAATTCTGGTCGTCAGGACCAGTCGTCTGCCGACGTTTCGAACAGATCTCACTGTTCATCTTCAGGGCGCCTTGTCGATGAGCTGCTTCTCCAAAAAGCGTACAACCGTTTGGGTCCGGAGCTCACCGTCAAGTGAAAGTTTGAAAAATTCTGCGTCAGGTGTTTGTGGTGGAGTGGGTTTCTCCAGCGACGCCGTTAATGTGTTTTGCTCGGCTTCTAGTAATCCGTATATTTACTTTATTATCGTCTTTATACAATATTGAGAAGGTTGGATTTTCTGATTGCTTCGGTGTTTTCATCGTGATTTCTGGTTTATTATTATTAATATTATTTGTATTAGAAATTTGATTATTATTATTAAGAATGTTACTCAATGCGGTCGGAAGTCGAATGCTATCGTTTCACTTGACGGTGAGCTCCGGACCCAAACGGTTGTACGCTTTTTGGAGAAGCAGCTCATCGACAAGGCGCCCTGAAGATGAACAGTGAGATCTGTTCGAAACGTCGGCAGACGACTGGTCCTGACGACCAGAATTTGACGCGGGTTACCCCCAAAGTAGTTAGAACTAACATATATTGTACCCGTGAAAGCCTTAGATTTAACATATATATATATATATAGTCAAAAATTAAAACGCAATACAAGGAGGCCGTGTTTTTGGATTGAGCCTAATTCCCAGGTCATTTGTCCGTTGCATATATAATGTCGTATAGTATTGTGCTGCCGATGGGAAAATCCTTGAGGTATTTGTTTACGTCCAGAGCCCCAGTACAAGGGAGTTTAATCTCACTCGCGGCATCCGGACACGGGCCGACCCGTGACGGGACGTGCGTATGTATTAGGAGGCTGTGGCCGAACTCAATTACAATACTCAAAGAGAAACTTTTCCTACTGAAAATTCAGTCTAGAATCAATTTCTTGTTGAATTTTGATATTATTTTTAAATATTAACATTCCCCTTGATTGACTTTGCACACGACAACTAAATTATTAGCGATTTATAATAATAATTATTGATTTATTCGAGTCATAATAGCAAATAAAAAACACGGCTAAAAAACTTTTTTCTTTTTTATTTTAGAAAAGAATAATTCCTCATTATATTATATAAATTTTTATATAGTATAATGAAAATTTTTTTCAGTTACACAGTAAAGTAAAAGGGATACAAAAAATCAATTAAAAACTGTTAGAACGGTGTTGTAGCATTGCTGTCGTTACAGGCAATGTTAAAAACAATGCGAGGACTTTAAAACAATGCACTAAACATCTTCGAAATAATCCGTATCACAGATACAGCGCCAATGTACGGATTTTTCTCTCATGAGATTCTACGGAGGAAACTCTCGGCTTTCGTATTCCTCGTATATACACCGTACTCAGACATTCACGTTTCTTATTCAGATCCAATTATTTGTTCATATTTAAAATTATTTTTAAATATGCAAATGATATATGAAATAAAAAAGTTGCAACCTATCATAGGACACCCTTTATTTTTGATATTAAATTTCTATATGTACTACTTAATAACAGTACGCTACTCAGTATAAAATGTACCGGCGGAGAAGTGTTCGTAACATGAATACATTGCAGACATTGAGCCTCGGAAAATAATATGCGCGCGCGATCTACAGTTTCACGCGAGAATAGCGACACCTCTTCCATCTGGAAATAATCCTCTGTAATCAATTAGACATGTACATTAGCGAAGGGAAAAACTTCATTTCAAAATGAAGACTACAACACACACACGTTCACCAGTTTGAAGACTACAAAGTGTACACTACAATTGTAGTAAAAACTACTTGAAGTGAAGCAATTGTAGTACTACGAAATGAAGTGAAGTAAATGAAGTGAAGTAATGAAGTAATTGTAGTATTAATGAAGTGAAGTAATGAAATGAAGTAATTGTAGTATTAATGAAGTGAAGTAATGAAATGAAGTAATAGTGAAGTAAATTTTTAAATGAAATGAAGTATTTTTTTCCCAAATAAAAATGTTTTGACAGATTTCTTCGTTCGATTCCAAAAATTTTTCAAACCATGGGGGGGGGGGGTTGTTACAGATTCCAGAAAATTCTTCATATATCTACATCAACTTTCCAAAAATTTCACGTAAAAAATACACTATTTAAAATGTGTTTCTCATACTTTCGATAACTTTGAAGTGTATGTACTTTGTAGTGTTCACTTTGAAATGAAGTGTACTATTTGAAGTTTATACTTTCAATAACTTTGGTGTTTGTAGTTTGTAGTGTGCACTACACATCAAAATGAGCGAAGTGTGCACTTCAATGTAGTGTAGTACTACATTGTAGTAGTGAGTACAGAGCGGACCCATCACTAATGTACATTCTAAATAATATATTCTATGTAAATTAAATGTCGTATAACCGCGAATGATACGAGTACGACGCTATGTGTTGCTTGTACGCTTATATGGAATGGAATCCTGGACACTCGCTGAGACAATGTGACTTGAAGCATTTGATATGTTAATCTACAGACAATTAATAAAAATGAGCCGAGTTGACAGGGGCACCAAAGACAATGTGACGATTCGAATGCGAATGGAAAAATAGGTCTTTAAAACAATAAAACCCATAAATGACAATATTTTGACATGTCATTCTGTAACTCGTAATTTAAGGCAGAAATGCTAGCGGAAGTAGCCTTGGACGACGGGAAACATCCTGAGTGAAGAAATTATTGGTTCGGGAAATTCTCAATCCAATTATTTCGAACTGTTTGGTACCTACAGATAAAATAATGATCAGTAACGCGGACAGCCGCTAGAATAAGAGGAACTTAAATAACTAATTAAAACATGAATATATATATATATTGGTTTTCTTACAACCATATAATTAATAAATCTTGAAAAAAAACAATAATTGATCTACGGAGTCTTGGGCCAATTACCGGAAAACACATATATACCTACAAGAATATTATACCAGGATCGAAAAAAAAATAAGAAAAACAACATGTCAAATAGTGAGTTTGTTGAGTGTGTGTATTTGTGTTATTATGTGTCCGTGTGTGTATGCGTTTTTATGTGTTCGTGTGTGTTCACATGTGTGGGAAGAAAAATGTCATCGCGCGAGTTTATACGTAAGGGATTTTGTAAACTGCTTATAACTTAAATTTAAAATATCGAGATCTGCAAAGGCAGTGTCATAGATATCTAGAACTCTGTTAATAATACAGTTTTTACCGTAGTTTGTTCTCCAATGATTAAAGTGGAAAAGGCGTGGTGCTCTTGTTCGCTTCTGCGGGACATTAAAGTGTATGGAATTTAAGATTTTAGGTGAATCTATGCGATTATTGAGTATTTTGTAAAGGTATTTCATATCGCTTATCGTTCTCCTGTCTTCGAGAACAGTTATCTTGTGGTACTTATATGCGTCGTCATAGTTATCGAAATGGACGTGATTTTTGAAATTCAGTGCTTTTGTAAATGTCTGCTGAATGCGTTCGAGACGCTTTTTATGTATTTCGTAATACGGAGACCAAATTAGTGATGCAAATTCCAAAATGCTAAGTACATAACAAGAAAATATGCATTTCAAAGACTGAGGGCTATTGAAAGGTTTAGTCATTCGAAGTACAAATCCGAGCATTCTATACGCCTTATCGATTATGGCGTTAATGTGTTCCAGGTATGTCAATTTTGAGTCCAATAGTACGCCGATATCACGGATTACTTTGACAGGCGAGGCAAGTACATAGTTAATGTTATAATTAAATCCTACTGTGTTTGAATTTCTGGTAAAGGTAACACTATGACATTTTGTAGGATTTAGAGCCAAGGAGTTGAACGTACAATAGTGTGTCAGCCTGTCTAGGTCATCTTGTGATAATTTACAGTCATTTTCATATATTATTAATATATATATTAAAAAAGAGTGGCCCCAAGTGACTCCCTTGTGGAATCAGAAGGAATGAAAGAGAAGCTCGACTTGTAACCCTTTGCCACTGCTGCCTGGCTACTATTTTGATATATAAAGATAATGGAATATACAGAAAGTTTAAGAAGAACCTGACCGAGGCCAGTGGTCTCCTTATTATGTAGTAGAATTGTAGATGCTTAAATCAACACACCGGAGACAGTGGCGCGAGAGGCGTATTCCATGGACAGCCTGAAGAACGGAAAGTCATCCGTTAAGATTTGAGCACAACCTCAACTATACAATGATTAATACAGTTTTTGAATACTTTCCAGAACAAAATGAAAGCCTTACGAAGCTTATTTTGTCCGTCCTGACTTCCGAAGACAAATCCACAAAATCGATCCACGAAGGAGTTCACGATCAATGATGCTTCCTCTCCGTTATATCACTATCGCCGTGTGCGCCAAAACTTTATTGTGCAATTTTAGGGTCTAGCGAAAATAAGAAAAACGTTAACTTAACCAGTACAAGGCTACTTATTAGAGTTAGGGCCGGTTGTTTCATGTTGGATCAAAGTAAAAGTTCGCATAAAGCATAGATTTTTGCGTTATCCACCGATCAAATGATCCATTTTCATAAAAATCTATACTTTAAACGAACTTTTATTCTAAATATAAGTTATAATTGTAAACTTTGCCTGTCTCAACACAGAGCTCTTTAGTGAGACAGGCGTAGTAAAATTAAACCTTATCAAACCTTAAAAATAACCTTAAGCAATGAAATAAAATAAAATAAATCCAACTTGAAATAACCGGGCCTTGGTATGAGAAAGAGGGGGGAAGGGTAAAAGAGAGAGTGATGTAATTTGTCATGCTATCTATGTACGTGGCGTAGCCTACGAGGTGTTTTAAATTACAATAAAAGATTAATACGTCTACTGATATGGTGATCGAACTTTTGACCTATGTCTTCAACTTTGCACCCACTCAGTCAATGATCCCATTTCTTCTGAAGGTTCCAAGATTGATTTATTTTGAACACACTTTCATTGTAAATCATATTGCATCACGTCCACGTGTCAAGTAATTTGTAATACAGGACATGAGGATAAACTAAATACAGGAATCTAATAAATATAGTTCATATTATGTTACAAGCAGATTCGTGCTTATATTATGAGTAGAAACTGTTCAACCAAATAAAATGGTTAAATCCTGAAATTTGAACCGGAATTTTTGCGAGGTTTTAGTAATTTTATTTGCCTTGTATTAAGCTGAATGAATTTTTAATATTCGATATAGGTAAGTACGATTTAGATTTCGCGTTTTTATATTTTTCTACTCTGCAAGTCTAGCTAGTTGCCACCTCACCACGACCAGCGCAGTAAGTTCAGAAATGTGCAGAGTCTTCAACATTGTAAGTAATCTTCAATAATTTAATTTAATTATTCTGTACGGTCATTCTACGTTGTATGTGTATTTTATGGGTATAGATTTCTGGGATATTCTGCCGTGTAAATCGAACCTCTCTGAGGTTGTGGATCCCTGCAGGGTACATCACCAGGGCTCCACACGGCCGTGCAAACCTGAGAACATTTTAATGTATGCGTATGTTCAGTGAGTTGATTGTATATTTCACGTGAATCAATATTTCCTGGAGCACCTACCTGCCTACGTTATTTTGGATTTAAATTAGCCACCAGTGACCTTGGAACAACAAGGTATCATCTAACATTGTGGTAAAAATTTACTTTTTTGTGTGGAAACTGATTCAGTAATTTTCTCTCTAAAACTATGTTAATAAACATTCAGATTTCCTGGCCGTTTAGAAGACAACAAATAATAAATATAAACAGCAACTGTTAATTTGAATACAAATAAAATGTACAAGTTGTACGATTTTTGTAAAAAATTAACCTAAATGGCGATGAAAGAATGTGTGCCTTAAAAATCGAAAAGTGAATAATTTAAGAGGCCCCAGTACACGATTTTCGTACTTGCTATCGATTTTGCTAAATTTAACGTAAACTTATTCATTCATTTTGCAAAACTCATAGCTATATAGGCTTTTAATCAATTTTATTATGATAGATCCATTTACTCTTGAAGCATATCTTTAAAAAAATATGAACAAATATATTGTTATAATATCAAAAAAATTATAACCCCGAAACACTATTTTAGTTTTCATGCAATAGAGTTATCTTTGGTACACTAATCTCGTATATTTTCAAATAAAGACCATATATTTTATTTTATGATTATATAAAGTTTGAAAAAGAAGTGGTGCCATTCAGATATTAATATTTTTCGACAACTTGTTAAATATAACGTTTTAAAAAAAACAAAAATTAAACGTTCTTTTTCCTATATGTATTGCAGTATCCATAAAACCATTAAAACATCGATTATTTTAATTAAATTTTACATGCGTACTGAGAAAATTTCACTGTCATTTATATAAAAATATTCAAAAAATTATACCTCATACTCAAAAAGTCGAATTAATTAAATAGTATAGTCTGAAATGCGCGGACTCGCCGCCGCCGGGCGTGCGGCCATAACAGACTATAGGATTTAATTAATTCGAATTCTTGAGTATGAGGTATAATTTTTGGAATATTTTTATATTAATGACAGTGAAATTTTCTTAGTACACATGTAAAATTTAATTAAAATAATCGATATTTTAATGGTTTTATGGATACTGCAATACAGGAAAAAGAACGTTTAATTTTTGTCTTCTTTAAAACGATATATTTAACAAGTTGTTGTTGAAAAGTATTAACGTCTGAATAGCACCATTCCTTTTTCGAACTTTATAAAATCATTTTATCAATAAAATATATGGTCTTTATTTGAAAATATGCGAGATTAGTGTACCAAAGATAACTCTATTCCATGAAAACTAAAATAGTGTTTTGGGGTTATAATTTTTTTGATGTTATAACAATATATTTGTTCATATTTTTTAAGGAAATGCTTCAAGAGTAAATGGATCTATCGTAATAAAATTGATTAAAAGCCTGTTTAGCTATGGGTTTTGCAAAATGATTTAATAAGCTTACGTTAAATTTAGCAAAATCGAGAGCAAATACGAAATTCGTGTACTGGGGCCTCTTAAACATTGGAACGCGACATCTCAGTTCGATGTAACTGTCAGAAAAATGATTTATTGTAGTAAATTAATCATAAAAACAAATATATGGTGACAAAGGAAGCACGGGAAACAAGAATGCAAGACTCTACATAGAATATACATAAATACAAAAAATATAAAACGTTGTGTACCTACATGGCTAAAAAACAATTTAATTTTTTTATACGCTCATGTACATTGTACACCCTGTTAATAGCCTTATGCAGCATACACAAGTCCTTATCTTGGTCGAGGTTATTGAACTTGGGAGTTGGCACTGAATTACAACTTATTGAATTACATAAAAACACTAATCATATTTTTATTTTCTTTAATATTTTTTCCTACTTAAATGTATATTGTTAATAATTGTAGATTTTATATATCTATAACTGTAGTCTATATCCCTTCCAAAATGACGTTTTCTATAAATTTATAGCCCATGTATGTTCCCGATGAAATCTCGAATTCAGTAGGTAGGTAGGTACATTATAAATGCATTAAAATATTTTTGGATATTGCTGCCTTTGCTTTTGTACCTATGTGCTTTTATATAGAAAAAAATTACTCATATGACAATATTCTTAAAAAGTCATACAGAATATTGACATTTTCTCGTCCAAATGCAAAAATTTAAAAATAAGGCAAATCTATATAAATTGCAGGCTGTGTTTAATCTAATAAATTAAACTCATTGACTTACCTTGTAACTTTGAACATTAGTCCAACGGGCGTCATTGCGTCACCTAGATTAAGATTAAAACTCGTTATACTCGATCAAATATCGAAAATACGTATGCTAACTTAATAACACGACGATCTGTCAACAACGAAATCAAAACAAACAAAGCGGCGCTGTTCTATTTAAAAATGCGCTTACTAATTTTTTATTATTAACACGACCTTAAATAACCGAAAATTATATGGATGAAACGAAATAAACGCGGCGTTATTCTGACTTGCTAATTGAAATGCGCTTGCTAATTAATTACAATTATATATCGACAAAACAAAACAAACGAAGACGGCGTCGTTCTAATTTTTAAAAAAGGAGCGCAATCTAAGCAACTGCATAAATTTTGTCTATGCCTTTTCGGAGCACTCGTGTACACGACTCTAATTTTGAACGCGTTCGAAAATGCACGGTAAATATTGTTATTTTGCGCGGATGACAGTTGCGGTCGGCGTCTGCGATGGCGGTCCGGTCGGGCTCGCTACGCAGGGACTTCTGACAAGCGAGTCACCTGCGACTGCATCCGCCTGCCTCGGCGGATGTGGCGGCGGCCAGTACCCGCAGGTGAGCGAACAGCGAGCCGCTCTGCCCACGGCGAGAGAAGAAAAACCCCGTCCATTGCAGCAATCAAACGGATCGGATTATCCAGACACGTCTATCTATATGATCTACGATCGGATGTAGTGGCAGACGGCGGCCTGGCGAGATACGGAGCTTATAACTGTTAACGCTGGTGTTAAATTGTTCGATGGTTGTGTTACTCACGGTAGCGCGACTTCGTGAATAATCTTCTTATCGAACTTTAGCTTTATTGACGGTCGTTATTTTATTTGTAGCAGCTCGACATAGTAAGACTGAGGACTGAGGGCGAATGTATGCGGATGAGACATGTCTCAAAAGCGCGTAATGAACAGCGCGGTGTTGAGGTAAGATTCGCGAATGACGCGTGATCCGTGACATCTCCGAGACGAGACATCAATGTTTCACCATCATAGTGCATGCTCTCGGATGGTTGCTCAACTCTGAACCTTCCTTTATGGTATATGTACGCGTATGCGACATTGATCGCTCATCACCGAAATGTATCAATTATTTGATTCCTTACGTATAAAAAGTTAAAATAAAATTATACAGCTCATTCTACGTTGAAATCTGTCAATGATTCTCGTAGGATGTTAGCGGCCATTCTGCAAAACATCTTCTGATCCGGAAAAGCTCCTCCACGATTTCCACAATGTTTGACAGTCTCCATTCTACTACACCGCGGAAATGTTCAATGTAGAAGATGATATCTATACCTATAAAACTCAATGTCTGTCTGTCTGTCTGTTCTCTATACAAATTCAAATTTTGCATACTTATGCTTTAGGACCCGGCGGGTAATATAGGCAACATTTCTCACCTATTCTCTTACCCCTTCCCATCCCCCTGATATATTTTCTACGCAAATCTGTACCGTTTGACCAATCGGACTCAAAATGAAAACTTTGCAAACTTATTCTTTAGGACTCGGCAGATAACATAGGCAACATTTCCTCTCTATTCTTATACCCCTTCTCCTCCCCCTGACCGCAAATCTGTACGGGGAATCTTGGCGGGGAACATAGGTGATATTCCCCCCTATTCTTTTAACCCTTCCCTTCCCTGATTTATTTTCTAGGTAAATCCGTAACTTTCGACCGATCGGACTCAAAATTTGGAAAAGTATTCTTTAGGATCCGGCGGGTAACATATTCGACATTTCCTCCCTATTTTGTCAATCCTTCGTCTCCACTCATATATTTTCGATGTAAATCTGTACCGTTTGAACCATCAGAATCAAAATTTGGTAACTTATTCTTTAGGACTCGGCGGGTAATATAGGCCACATTTCCTCCTATTTTATTACCCCTTCCCTTCGCCCTGACATATTTTAGATGCAAATCTGTACCGTTTGACCGATCGGACTCAAAATTTGTGAACTTATTCTTAAGGACTCGGCGAGTAATATATGCGACATTTTCCCCCTATTCTTTTTACCCTTCCCCCCCTGATATATTTTCTAGGTAAATCTGTACCTTTCGGCCGATCGGTCCTCAAAATTTGGAAACTTATTCGTTTGGACTCGGCGGGTAACATATGCGACATTTTCCCCCTATTATTTTAACCCTTCCCCTTCGCTTATATATTTTCAATGCAAATCTATTCCATTCGAATCGAACCATTGTTTACCCTCACAAATTTATTTTAAACTTAATCCTTAACCCGTGCAAAAATAATTGACTAAATAATTGACTATGATTTGAATCCGTAAATTTTTATAATGTTTAAATTTTTACGTTTGATAAATTGTTTCAATAAATTAATCTGTATACATACTACTGTTGAGTTTTACTTTTGTCACAACGATGCGTGGTAGTGATAAAAATATAACCTAACTTATATAGTAGATTTTTTACTCATAGCACTGTAGGTACAGTACAATCAACCACTGACGAATCTGTTGTTACTATATATGTTTAGTACATAGATTTGTTCAATGTTTAATTATGTTGTAGATAGGGAATAAAATAATATTAATCACATCTTAATAATAATAATGACTCTGTGGATGCCCTTGATTGGTTGAAAATAGTAAGTGAAGAAAATTAATTTTGTTTATAAGTGAACACTGTATTTTATTATATTAATATAATGGACAACCACCAAGAAATTTCGGAAATTTTAAAAATGTGCGTACATTTATTTTCCACGATAATACTAAGAAATTTCGGAATTTTTAAAAATGTGCGTACATTTATTTTCAACAATAATACTCTGCGCACGTTGTACATATTCGATACTACGCGCCATTACTGTTCGGCGTGAAGCAATATTTATTCAATGTTTACAAATGTTTACAGTGTTTACAAAAGTAAATAAGCTTTTTTCATTGTTGCTGAGGGTAATTTGATGCCCTGCCTGCTACACTAGTAATTTACTGTATTATAACAGACAGTGCTCTTCCAGTAGTATATATTCAAGAACATTTATTATTTATATAAAGTAGTTATTTTGTGAATCAATCTTATTGCCAATAAAAATGAGTAATAGTAATAAATAAATGTTTACAATTTAATAATGGTGTTAATTCTATGTTATAGAGAGAGAAAAAAATGATCTGAATTGAATATTTAATAAAATAAAATAAATAATTAAAAGTAATTAAAAAGTTTTAAAAAAAATATTAAAAGCAACTCGTATAACTTTATTTCTTTATCGCATAGATATCACTAACGCACACCGATCTGTGTATCGGTACACAACACATTTTTGAAGTGCCATGATCAAAATAAAGACAGTGATAAATTTAAGTTCATTGAAAAAATTTCATTTTTAATATAAGATATACATATGAGCCAAGATTTGAACAAAACGGTGACTAGATAACTCCACACAAAAAAAATGCATACACAGCCTAGCTGGTCCGCTAAATGTGGAGGAAATTCATAGTACAAGGACATCAGCAGCCGACTGGAGAAGAAGATTGTGAAGTTATTAAATGACAACGGTATGATTGCATACAAGCGTCTTATGGGTAGTTGAGCATGCGCAGTATTAAACTTCTTTAGCCCTCGCTTATTAGTGGCATGTGTGTACGCACATTGCTAGTAATGAGCATGCTCATTAGTGGCATGCTCAAAAATCAACCGCCGGTTGATTTATGAAGGGGTATCTTTTGAGCATGCGTGAATAGGCTCGCTTATTATGAGTATGCTTATTCATTCGCGGCTAGTATCGATTATCAATGCGACCTTCTCGGTCCGCGACAGACGAAACAAATATGGCGCTTTGGGGAGATGATAAAACATTACTTTTCGTGACTTATTATAGGAAACTCGAATATCTGTGAAATACTCGGTCACCACTATCTAAAAATAATATAGCAAGAAATAATGTTTATGAAACTTTATTAAAACACACGAATAATTTAAATCTTACAATAAAAATTATAAAAACTATTTGTTGTTATAAAAACGATTCACTCGAATTTTCTATTTCAGTTTGCAAAGTTTCAATTTTGAACTATAGTTCCTCTTTATTCTACGACAAGAGCATGCCACTAATAAGCGTGTGTGTTTGATTGTTGGCTTTGAGCATGCTTATTTATGAGCATCCTTAAAATAAGCGTGCTAATAATGAGCAAGTGTGTACAGTTGTTAGGGCATGCTAGTTTTGAGCACGCTTGCATGCCAGTAATAAGCATGTGTATCTGTGTACTCCGAGGTATTTTGTGTAGGAAACATCTTAAATTAAAACAAATAATCATTAAATTGTCTGTTCGGACGTTTATCACAAGTTATCAAATTCCTCGCGGTGCGTGATTTTCCGGATCATATTTGTCACGGACGCGACGGAGGTGTGCGCGTGAGTGCAACGAGTGCGGCGAGTGCAGCGAGTGCAGGAGTATAGCGCCGCACGCGAGCACTCGCGCTTGTAAAACATGTCTGATTTCTACAGTCGGAAACAATGCTTGTTTGGAATTCCTCCAGCGGTTCCCGGGACTCGCGATACGCACATTTGTGCGCGACTGATTGAGCAGGGCCGAGAGGACAATAGCGAGAGAAGTAGAAGAATGTGGTGCCCTAATGGGAGGTAATCTGGAAATCTCGAAGTAGATGGCGCTGGTGTAGTTGGCGGTCATGCGAGCTGTCAAATTGCGAACTGTGGTTTGTATTTTACACAGGGTTTGATAGCTACAAGCACTTCTGGTTTGTATTTAATGTCTTAGGGCCTACAGTAAATCATCTCGTTTATTACCATGTACAATGAGCGTCCATCACAATGTACAATGAGCGTCCGTATCTTGACTCCTGAACTCCTGACAATGAATTTTTACTGACCATTTTCAAATTAAGGCGTAATATGATTCAGATTTCAGAAGATATACTAGCTCCTAAAAATGCAGCCTCGATGCTCAATGAAAATTTGATCAAGTAGAATGCACATAGAAAGGATTATTGGGTTGTCCAAAACATATAGAATTCTTAGTCATTTATCGAGTAGTCCCTTTGGGAAGTAGAATAATTTTCGTGTATTTTATGCTATGTTATTTTCCTTCTAACATGGATAGTGATAAAAATTAACATGGATAGTGATAAAAATTAACAAAATAATTGTGTAAATAACTTCACTTTAATTTTTCTATATCTCTATATCTACAATACATTTTATTATAGTTATACAGTGGAACCTCTCATAACGAGCAAAACATTTTTTTTTTAATGGCTCCCTTAACAAGCGACTTTTTTGAAATTTTTCCTTTATTTTATATGTTTTAGGTTGAAAATTACAATTACAACTTTAAATATCTTATTAAATATAATGACATATTCAAAAAACATAGTTATTTAATTTGAAAACATTAAAAACGGTTACGAAGTACCTACCTAAATAATCATTTTTCTCAAAGTTAATGACCACTGTTTACGCATGTTTCTTCCGCCAACCCTTCAATTAGGGAGGATGAGAAATGCAAATAAACATTATTTTAACAGCCATTTTTCAAAATTAATTATCTCTAAATCCACAAAAACGAAGCAAAACTTAATACGTCTGTATAAAACGCACGAGCTGTCGAAAAGAGTTGACCCCCAACTACACCAGCGCCGCCACGCGGGATAAATGGCGGACATCCCTCCCATTACGCAACTCATAATCATTTGCTGGAATCTGTTCAAAAAAGATTCATAAAAATGCGTAACAGAGCTAGTCCACAATGCTAATGTAATATTTCTGCCAAAATTATGTGTAGTAATTTTATAATAGCGTAGTTTTAAATTTTTTAACATTTCTGATTTATATTCTGTAAAACGTTCGACTATCTTCGGTGTAACTTGTATCGAATATCGAGTACAAGTTAACAAAAAAGTTTCTGTCGGTTTTATAATCAGTTCAGGTTTATTCCTCAATCAGGCGATGACCTTCAGATGGCCACATACGATTTACGTAGCCAAAAATGATGTTTTACATGGATCACAAAACGTCATCAATATCTGTCTTGTCTATGGTATTTCTTAAATGCATAGAAGAAAAAATACAATTTTTTTACTACGAAAAGGGTGTCAATTCTGATCAGCAATAGTCGTAAGAACAAGTTTTTTCTTTCTCTTTAACACGTGACCCACACTTGAGTAATTGGACACAAATCTGTGCCAATAACAGGTAATGGTCATATAATGATCTTTTTTTTTTTTAAAGTAAAATTCGAGTATGCACAAAGAATTACTTAAAAAAAAATAGAGATGCGAACACGGAATACGCGTCACATCAATATTCTAACTATTTTCAAATTAAGCTCAACGCTTGTGCTATGAAAACAGGACTAACTTGCTGGTCTGGAGTGAGATTCGAACCCGCCACCTTTGGTTCACAAGGGGAGAGTCCTAACCGCAAGACTAACAAGCTACTTGCTTAAATTTTGCTCGTCCTGAAAAAGAGTAATGCAAGAAATATCTCTCTTTAGGGCCGGTTTTTTGATCAGCGGTAATTGGTAATATTAAATCGTAGATTTTTCCACCAATCAAATAACCTGTTTTCATAAAAATCTACGCTTTTTGCGTAACTATTACCACTACCGCCGATCAAACAACTGGCTCCTTAACAGGGATCATTAAGAAATTTTCCTGCTACGGAGAATCGGTCACGATGGTTTTCAACAACACTTTCGTGTCATTCATTTCAAATTCACAAAAAAAATCGTCTCCATGGACAGCCAGACGTAATTTTTAATAATCTAAGATTAGCTGCTACGAAATACCTACGCATTGAAACCAAAGAAAATGTCGAAATTTTCTGTATCCCATTTTCCTACACATTCAAATTTATGTACGGCCAATTACACCCACACCGGCTTTCTCAAGTACGACTACTTTTTCATTGTCTTTATAT
Source organism: Agrypnia vestita (assembly GCA_016648135.1). Classification (NCBI taxonomy): domain Eukaryota; kingdom Metazoa; phylum Arthropoda; class Insecta; order Trichoptera; family Phryganeidae; genus Agrypnia; species Agrypnia vestita. Next base: position 25,318 of record JADDOH010008887.1, on the reverse strand, counting down.
CTCGTCTGGTCCCAAAATATGGTGGCACAGGTGGTAACCTCAATTAATCTTGTTAATAGGCCGTATTCTGAACACTTTGGATGAAGAAATTAGTAAATGTGTGTGGAAAAAACTGATTTTACCAACTTTTAAAATAATATTAGTATTTATTTTACATTACATTCATCAAAAACTTATATTTTAGATTGCAATGACTGGTTTGCGTGATGATATAAATATGGCTTCGACGTCAAATAATCTATCCTTTCAAGAGTACCCAGACAACATAGAGGTCCGACATGTATGTGTAATAAAATATTGATGCACCGATTTTAATTTAAAATAGTTTATATGCCGTTACTGCGCAAATGTTGGGTGTTGAAAAGTGTTTTATATGTATACATAAAAACAGAGGATCAAATTTCTGCTTCAAAGGTCTCATTTATAATTGAGAAAAGTCGTAAATGTAAATTAATTAAGTAATCACACGGGCATAAATAAATGCGTCTAGTTTATTTTTGAGAGTAGGAGTAACAACCGCCAAAATAACAACCTTGTTATTTTCAGAATACGGCTAAATATGTGGAAAATATTTCTCTCCTTAAATATTATAGTTTTATTTATAACCGTAGCGGGAGGTGGAGACACTGCAGCATCACAAATTCCATTATGCCGTTATTTTTCAATTTCGCTTCCTACGCACATCCTCGCGTTTAAGGATCGCAATAATGATTATTCTGTTCTACAAAAAAAAACTGGTCTTTGTTCCTTATTTACAAACCGGTCAACGCTCTTTGAAATTCCATGTTTTTTTCTGTATATTTCATACCATTTCTTGTGGTCAATAAAACGACATCAACTATAAAATTAATAAAAATACATACGTTTGTTTGTTTTTTTACTTAACAGGTTTCGCTACGACCGTAGCTTCATCAGGATACAATCAATACCTAATATAATAATTTCATTGTCTGTCTGTCTGTAGGTTCGTTAATTCGTAACTTGCTGGAATTAACACTTTAGATAAAATTAGAGTGTGACACGCAATGGTTTAGACAACACGCCACCGTGAACCGTGACACGCCCGCCAAATTACCGTGATTTTTACGAGCGTACGGCTAGTTAAATATAAATACTTCGAGCTTTTGTATACTAATTAGAAAACTGTGTGACGGTTGTTCTACCACCATTTGAAAATTTGAAATCAACTGTATTCAGAAGAGTGTTACTTTTTACGGAAATATTATGAAACTAAGGGTCGAGAATATTCTCGACTTCCATACGCAATGTTTCAGAGATTCGCCGCCTGGCGCTTCGATTCATGGTTGTTATGTTTTATTGTCAAATGCCAGTCCACTGACAATTGATATTTCATTAGTCTATTGAATGAATTTGATCTCTTACTAATCAGTTAAAATGGATTAAATGTTTTTCATAACATCTTGTACTAATCTCAAGCTGACCGCTCAGTTATCTCCGGATCACGGCACCGATATTTCATCGCATCTCATTCCCTGGATATGGACCATAAGACGTTGGGATTAATAAACTAGACAAATCTATTATTAATATAATGTACACCTGATTTCATAACTTTGCCTTGATAATTCTTGAATAATTTTGATTTTAATTTCAGGGAACACCACATCCCGTGTAAATTGACCGGCATCTCTCAGAAGTTACCTATTATCCGCATTTTTAACTGGAACATGTATAAAACTAGGCATCCATTGACTCCCCTAATAAAATCATGTGTATTATATTGAATGCTATGTAAATTTTGTTCAATCGCGCTGTGGGACTCTGAGAAATATATAATCATCCCATCCTCCCTAGATATCTCACCCGACCCGACCCAGACCAAAATTAGCATACATCGTTACTCTTTACGGCCTTGCTAATAATAAATTTGATCCCAGACAATTCCTAAAAATTTATAACATAAACAAACATACATATGTGTATTTTTTACTCATGAAAAAAGTTGATGAAAACTTATCCTAATTTTAAGGAATGTCGATAGTGGTTATACCAAAAAATGTACAATATATTCCTTGTGCTCGATCATCAGGTCGTAACAATGTCCAGTGAATGGGAATATCAGCTGGCTGCTGGCGCACACAATTCATGAGACTACTAATTGGTATTCAGAGTACGTACACAAGATTACATGCATGGTACGAGGGATGACGACCTAATGTTTATAGCAGACAAGCAGCTACTAGTACTGAAACGTGATCACCTGTGTAATATACATTTACATAATTATTATTATTATATTAACAACAATTAAGTACAATTTCATTGACACTCAGCAGTTAAATAATAGTTTATATACAAAGCCTAAAATCCGTTTGTCTGGAGCAGCGAAACCTATTGAAGGGTTTGCTTCGCCTTCGTGATATTAAATACAGCTTATTCCCTCTGGGATTTCTAGATCAATTTTTATCTCGCATCATCATTTCCATCGAGACATATGAAACTTAAATATATCTAATTAACAATTAATACAAAATAAGACCGATGCATATTTTTCGAAATTGATGACTGAGAAATAAAATAAATTGTTTGCGCACTATTTTAAAGATACAAAGGTGATAAAGTATTTTAATAAACAAGTTGCCCTAACTTGTTTGTTTATGTGTTTTTCTTTCTTGCGAGCATCCATTATTTTCTCCTTAGCCCAAAATATTTATGGCCGCTCTCGACGTCCTCAAAATCTGCAAAAGCGGGAGGAAAAAGGCTTTGGCGAGTATGTATTTGAAACATGATATTGTGATCTTCTCAACTGATCCAGACCACCTTCAGAACCGATTACAGAAACCATTAATGAACCATAACGACTATCAGAAGGAAGCGACAGATAACCGTCCAAGACTAAGTACCTAATGATGAACTACTCTGTCGACTCCGTAGTCATTCATGTTAATGGGATAAAATTATCAAGTTCCACCTACACCATTTGAAGCGAAAAGCGTATAAATTAAATTGTCGATATCTCAATTCAGGACGCTCAGCTCATCAGTCTATTTTCATTGGTTTGCGCTACCATAACAATCTATTATACAACAATTAGTAAACGTTGCGATGTTGAATATTAAATAAAATAAATACTAATATTATTTCAAAAGTTGGTAGAAATCAGTTTGTTTCACACACATTCACCTTTTATTAAATTAAAATCAATATTCCCGTTATAATGATACATTTATTGACATTTGACACATGTCTTGATATTTCTCATAGAAACTTTACGCATACCCACATAAATATGTAGAGTACGAATACCACGGCAAAGGTAGCTCCTAATATACTGATATGTTCTGTGTATAATACACAATCGCACCAGTGCAAACCTATGAATCAACCACCAAATTATAAAAAAAATGCAATGCTAAGAATGAGGGGGATAGGTAGATCATTTTTGTAATAAATGGTGAGTAATTATGAAACTTAATTAATTATTAATTAATCTACAACTAAAAGTAATTTTATCGAAGTCTACCTAAATAAATAAAAGAATGACAGATCAGTCAACTTAAAAAATAACTATAATTTACAAATGATGTATGCACAGACCACCAAAATAAATGGACGTGAACTAACGTCATTTCCTTGTCCACAATTTGGCACTACGTCTGGCGACAATACGTTCGCCTAGTTCGTTCGTTTAAACGTCGTTGAAACGGTCAAACTTAAAACTCTTAAAAAGTATGTTTTAGTAAATAAGTCGCAATTTTACTTAAGAGATTCGGTTTGAAACAAATTTAAAAAAAAACTCTTGTTTATTGGGGCATTTAATTATGCAAGAATAAGTATTTTAACTGCAGTTTAAATATGTGTTAGACATTCTTCCGCTGTGACCCATTTCCTTTCCTAAAGAACTAGTTTAGTTAATCTCTCTACGTACGTTAACTCTGTGTAATTATGGATGCCTTCTACCCAAAACTTCTTTTATGGTGAACTTTTTATCGTAATATAAAAAAATCGTGATTATAAGTACGAAACAATGAAATGAAATGTAGGTGTAATATAGTATAGTTAATCGAACACTTGAGATAGCTGGAGCGCCGATCGGCCCCGTATCTTTAACATCGCACCAGAACCAAGAGAGCTTTAGTCTTGTGCGCACCGTCACGTTGCGCACTCCGCCACCGGATGTGGGGTGGGGTGCGGGGAGCGGTGGACATCCGGGCTGCCCGTTCTCACGTCACTTGTACGACCTCTCCAAAATTTATTATCCTTTTCAATATTCCGATGGACGTAATCCTTAATGGCGGCGTTTGAATGTTTAATCAATTTTTTACTTTTTAAATGTCATTTTGACGACGCGTTTATGGATTAGTTTGGACGTTAGGTATACCTATACCTGACGGTTCTAGCGTAATGTTAAGGGGGTTTTGACATTTCAAGATAAAGTATTTGCGTAAGTAAAAAATTTTGGTGTAACTGAATTACTAAGGCAGCGAGTGTACTTTAAAGTTTATCCGTTAATTAAATATAGGTTTTCCGAATGCATATTTGTTTAAAATTGACAAATAGTTACTTTACCTATTCTTACTTATGAAAAATTTAATTTCATATAATGGTGAAATTGTAGTTAAAAATATGTGTATGAACTTCAACTGTAATATTGAAATAGTGGGAAATTTATTATTTAAAGTTTTTTTCCATGTGACTTATTTGCCAAAAGATTGTTATCATAACTGAAAAATTGTGTTTAAAAATAAATTTAAATAAAACTAAGTTTTTATTATACTCCCTTTCTTTGTAAAATATAACAATTAAAGACGAATTAGAACATATAACATAACACTAAACTTACAGGAATTTAATATATTTCTAAAATGTCAGATGTTTTGATCTTTGATAAGACAATTCATGCTTTGAAGATTAAATTCTAAAAACATTTTCAATTTAATCCAGATTTTGATAGATTTAATTATCAGCAATATCGTATCTTATGAATTTCCAGCGTCAAATGATTTAAAATAGTCAGAATCAGATTTATGTAATGTAGAATTCTTCAGAACTAAGCAGAAAACTAAAATAAATAAATTATTATTCGATTTCTTCCCAAAAACCTAAGGGTGCTGTCATCTGTGAAGCAATTATCATAAATTTTCAAAATTCATAGTGAAGTACCTATAAAACCGACGGAGTTATTCAAATTTTAAATATTCCGTGACGTCATCAGTCCGCTGTTGGTAGTAATCAAACTTTTCTTGCAAACTGCGGTTCAAACGGAATATAACGTTGGTGTTTTGATTTAAACCTGGTATGGATGTTGATATTTTTTAAGTAAGTGTACCTATATTTTTAATTTTAATGATTTCACGTTTTTTAAAATCGTATCGATTATTCTATTAATTTACTATTTTAAAATTTCGAAACCTCCAAAATTATACTATAATTATTAAAAAATTTTAAACGAAAATTTGTTAGATCATTTTCATCATCGCCTCAAGTCTGCCTGCAAAGTTTCAGCTCGATTGGTCACGGGAAAAGGGTTAAAAATCGATCCAAAGTTTTTTCGACAGATAAGTAGACAAGCCGACAAGTACATAAGCAGACAATCAGACGCTACGATTTAAAAGAAAGGGAGTAAAAATCCCTGATTTATAACAAAATTCCAAATTAATATAAAAAAATAATAAAAGCTAAATGAAAAAAAATGCATTTTTGCATTTATCAATCTCTTTATGAATTACAATTTTTTTTCTCCTCATTATGAATTGATTAGTATTATAGTTAAAAGGTGTAGTAATAATTTAAAAAGTAATATTAAGTACGATCCGTTCAAAATACGTAGGATGTGACAAATTCGAAGATTGTTTTCGTTTAAAACGACTGATTAAAATATACAACGTTACCTTTTATCTGGAAATAAAAACAAAATTGCATCCACCACTATCAATGCTACTATCACGGATAGAGCAAAATATAGTTTATGGATGTTATAAAGTAATAAGTTATACGACACATAAAATCACTGCACAGGTATAGGGTGCGCGGGTTCCAAGGTCAACGAAGTCTGATACGTGCACTAACACGCACGTCTTCGCGACGCAACACTACTTAGCGAAGGCGAGTATTCCGGAATTTAGTTGAATGTAAAATATTATTACTAATTAGAAAAATTAATTAAATGCTCGAAGTGAAAATAAACCAAATATTTTATAAGATACTCAAGAAGGGTGCTGCCAGGTTCAAACGTCCCTTTTATCAATAAATTAAGTGTTATATATAATAATAATAATAAACGATTTTATGGCAAGTTTGAGTTTAAGATGATCTTCTCAACGGTTTCACGACTTTTTTCGAAAATTTCGATATGGTGGCCGAGGTTTTGAGTATCGCAAGCGAAAATATGTTACTTTTAATGTCGCAATACGAGCGTCATCATGGTGCATTTTTAATGTAATTTATAATCCCATTAAAGGGAACTATCTTGACTTGTGAGATATACCTATTAAAATAGTTTTAAAATGAAAAAAGTATGCACTTCAACAGTAAAAGCATAAAAAAGTTTGTCGTTTTTGACGTGTTCTTTGATTTTTCACACATTCCTCGCTATTAGGTGCCTTATGCATTCATCAATTACTTGTTTATTTCTTCTATGTTTCTATTTCTAAAGGTAGGTATGATTTAAAATGTCTCTCGGCTCCTAACGTTGCTGTTTTTCATTTTCGAAAGGTATTATTTTATACATTAAATGCCGTGGTTTTTAATTTTGTATACAATTTTGATATTTATTTCGTTAAACCGCACCCCGGTTCAACGCGAAATCGGATATAATGTGATAGACCTCCCATTAAATAGTTGTGACGAGTTATTCAAGCAGTAGATGGTACCACAAGCCCACGTGGGGGCTATCACGGCGAGCACTGCCCAGGTGAGGCAAAATACGGTTAAAATGTGAAAAAAAACTTTGCTGTTTTAGTATGTCAGGTCAAAATTGGGTAAATAAACTCATTTTCCGCTTCCTCAGTATTTGTGATACTCCATAAGCGGCTAGCAGGCGTGTCTGGTGAGAACATTGAAACATGACTTTTACGTAAACATGTATTGGCGAAAAAATATCGGAATAAAATACTTGTCTGACAGAAAGAATATTATGAAATATTGAAATCTGAATGATACTGTAATTATTGTGATAGGTATGTATAATTTACCTATAATATACCTAAAATTCTAAATTTTTAAATTTTAATTTAATTTAAATTTAATTTGGTTGACTTGCAAAGCATAAAATAAAGTGCTTTCAATCAGGAGATTAGCGTGAGTGACCGATACAGGTCGTTTGACTAAAGCTGGCATGTACACTAGGGTGAAGCACGGATGTATGAAAAAAGAAATTGTGGTTCAACGTTGTAATAGGAGGGGGGGATTGGTGCCTTATATTAATATAATAATAACTATTCGTTTTCAATTGATTTGGGGAACGTCTTTTACCTCCGCACTGACCTCGAAAATTTAAATTTAATAAAAAAGATTTAGTACAGTTATGGCTAAATATTGAGCTATAATATATAATATAGTAAATGGGTAATAAACGATACGTAATATATAATTCAGATATTGACACATTAAAATAATAACATTATAAAAACAAACAATCAATATGCTCGAAAATCTATTTTTGTCTCATTTCGTGATTACAGTTTGGGTTTCATTGCACCTAATCGTGACTTTTTTGTGCATTGAGAAGTGGCAGCATCTATTATTATCTTTATATCCCATTCAACAGCTTGAGCTTAACGAAAGTCATAAAAATACCTAACAGTTCACCTTCACCACCTGATTCAAGGATATACTGAATTTTTTGGTCGGACAAGTGTATCATAATCGGTGGTTCAGTTAATATTTCTTGCCAATTTATTAAATCAGTGTGTTGTTGAAGTATTGAAATTTAATTTAGTTCAAACAACCTCAGTGATGTTTGATGCATACTGCTTGCTTTTAATATGCGCCGGGCTACCCGTTCTCGAATGTGTCAGTTATCAGTTATCATTGCAAGAAGAATGCTCCGGGATGTGCAAAATAGCACATCCCGGAGCCAGCTTTAGATAACGTAGCTGTAAGATGAGGAAGGTCAACTTTGCAGAAAATATTTTACAGCAAAAATAAATATGTCCTACAAATAATAAACATGCATTGAACAAGTGTCAAATCAATATAAACGTTAGTCTAAATACATTAAGCCTCAGATTCACATGCTTATTTAGTGGTACGTGAACATGCGCAGTATCGACCTTCTTTAAGCCTTGCTCAATAGTGGCATGTGTGTACGCACATTGCCAGTAATGAGCATGCCACCTAGTGGCATGCTCAAAAATCAACCGCCGGTTGATTTATAAGCATGCCACTGTCATTCACCATAGAGAAGGGGTATCTTTGGAGCATGTGTAAACAGACTTGCTTATTTATGAGCATGCTTATGTCATTCGCGGCCTTCGTGGCTAGTATTATCAATGCGATCTTCTCAATCCACGACAGATGAAACAAATATGGCGCGTTGGGGAGATGATAAAACATTACTTTTCGTGACTTATTATAGGAATCACGAATGTCTGTGAAATACTCGGTCACCGTGGTGTAAAAATAATATAGTGAGAAATAATGTTTACGAAACTTTATTAATAGGCATGAATGATTCAAATCTTACAATAAAAATTATATAAACTAAAATCTAAAATGTGCGGATGGAAACTCGGGAATTCTTTTGATTTATTGGTTCACTTGAGTTTTCTATTTCAGTTTGCAAAGTTTCCATTTTGAACAAGAGCGTCTCTATTCTATGACAAGAGCATGCCAGTAATAAGCATGTGTGTTTGATTGTTAGCTTTGGGCATGCTTATTTATGAGCATGCCACTAATAAGCATGCCAGTAATGAGCAAGGGTGTACAGTTGTTTGGGCATGCTTATTAGTGGCATGCACTAAAGAAGCATATGTATCTGTACCTTTACTCACACCGTTGTCACTATTGGACATTTATTCCGGGCGCGTCCGACTATTGTCAAACGCAACAGCGCTATACATGGACACGGGCTACGCCGATCGTTCGTCTGGCGGGAATCGTACCAAGATGGCGGCCGAGGAATTTTGATGGGTGTCAAAGGTTTCGAGACGTCGCACATTGTGATGCAGGTCGCGGTGATCGCCGTTTGTGAGGATACTCGGAACCATCCGAGACGTGGAAGTTAACAGATTCACGATTGAAATGAGTGGATTCGTAATGAGTGGATTCGTAAAGGTAAGCGGTACTGAATACCGGTCGGGGCCCACTTATTGGTATTTGCTGAAATCTTGAAGGTACCGATGCTGCAAATCGGTCAATGTATAGCGTAAATTGTGGAGACAAGAAGCACACTCATGGTGGGGGACTTTGTTTAGTGCAAGCCCTAAATAATAACGTTGTAATACGTGATCAAAACAGAGGGAGGCAGTGATATCCTGGGACGTGGGGTGGAAAAACTGTACCTTGTTTAGAATCCTAGAGTGCAACTGTTCAACATTTTTTTTACTTTAAACCTACAAATTTTCATCCAAAGGAGGAGGTTAATTGGTCAGGGAAAGGATGCCTATGTTTTACGCAAAATTTGGAATGAATGACACTCAATATAAAACACACGTATATCTTGGGACAGTGTGGGACAGCCAGGGTAATTGGAAATACTAAACATCTTTCCATTTAAGAAAGACAATCAATTAGTATGTGTTAGCCGTGTGTACGACACACACTGTTTCGTTGTGTTGGTGTTTATACCAATACAACGAAACAATGTGCATCGTATGCACGGCTTACACATACTAATTAGATTGCCTTTCTTAAATTGAAAAATGTATACCAATATTTTTTGCTAAAGAGCAGAAATGCAAAATTTGATTTAGATATCTCAAAGAGTATAGCTTTTTTAATATTGTGTGTAGATACATAGTTAACTATTAAAAAAATATATAATACAAGTACAATTTCAATTTATGACGGGTTTTACGTTTTAGGCTTCTACAGCCTCAATTTATAATTTGTATTGTAAATACACACTCACCTTGAATTCCAATATTAGCACACTGGACATCTTGAGATTAATGATTTTGCATGCATATCTCACTACAGTACGCGGGATCAACAAAATTTCGAGTTTTCGAGAACGAAGGTTTTTCGGTATTCTCTTAATAATATGCATAAATTTACACATTCAATGTTTATTTATTCAATGTTCAATGTTACAAATGTTTACAGTGTTTACAAAATTAAATTAAGCTCTTTTCATTGTTGCTGAGTGTCTTGGCAGCAAGTAAACACTAAATTGATTTGACGCCCTGCCTTGCCAATTGCGGCTCTAGTCCAAGTTCCTTGCAAACATGGCCAAAGGGATGGTTTCGTCAATAATACTTGTCCACTACATCAGGAAGAATACCTACTTGTATTGATGCGTGCAAGTTAATAGGGATCATTGACATTCCAAGGAGGAAAAGTATCTGAGTGGGTCGTGCGCTCGTTAATACTGATTATAAGTATGTACGCTTAATGCGGAGGTCGCCACCGCACATCCGGAGTTTCGGGACCCGCGGGAACCCTTCTTCGGAGCACAATGGCGCTCGCATTCCTTCCCACAATGTTGGCCGCCCCCGAAACATTCAGAGCTACCGGGATTTGATTATTGAGGAGTTCTATAAGAGGATCTGCATTCTTTTGCTTGGTTCTAAACCTCGCGAAGATATTGCCAAAACTGTTTCGTTTCGGCAATAATTGTGGCTCAGGTAGGAAGTAATAATAATTACAGTAAGTATAAATCGAACAAAGTTAATCTAGGCATGCATTCCATACACTGAAGAACACACGCACTTGAACGAAAGCCGCACGTAACTACTGTAAACAATACTGTGAGTTTTAGACATTGTCGAACGGCTGAGATGCGATCAAACCTTACGAAATAAGACCAAGTACTTGGACGCGAACATTCGGATCTTAGAATGTTGGTATGCTCAAGCTTTGCTAGTAGAGAACTTATTTATTATTTCAGTAGGTAAAATATGAATTTATATTTCGTAATATAAACAGAACTATACATATTTAAAATAATTTTCACTCGAATGTAAAAGACTTGACATATTTTTTAAGCTTCCTTTTAAAAATTGTTATATTTTTTCATCCCTAATGTCTCCCGGTAGTTTACTGTACAACCTGAAATTTTATTCTACCGTACATGATTGAATTTTGCGATTTTGTTTTCTTTCTAAAATGTAATGTTATTTCTATATAACTTAATATGTTTTCTTCTTGTGGAGCGGTCTTATATATTTGTCTATCACCTCAGCTTAGTAAAAAGAAAAGTCTTAATTAGTCCGCTACAAATAGTGCAATAGGCGTCATAAATATATTATGTATATTTGATGTATCATTATACTTATGTGAACAAATTAATTAATTAGATAAATTAAAAATTATATAAAAGCAGATAGGATAGAAAATAAGCCATAAACAAAGCCGCGAGAAAAGGTGAGATGTGGTGCTGGAAGCGGATGCTGCGTGGACCGTGGGGCGCACAAATGTCCATCCCCCAGGAGTTAATGATTACTGAAAAGGATTCTTTTAATTAATGTATATTATAGATATCTCACAGAGACGAAACTGTATTAATTATGGGAAAGTAGGTATAGAACTCATTTGGGTGTAACAGGACTTATGACCTGTCTTTTTATGGTTGGCTTAAGTGATCACTTTACACAATTGTAACATTCGCCATTTCCACCCATGATAGAATATACCATGCTTATTCATTTTTTGGAAGTTGTATATATGTTCAAATTGCGTGAAGCTTTCATATATGAGTTGTAAGCGCCTTTTCCATGCGGCCTGTACAAAGCCATTTTCATTCCCCTAAATCCCCACAGATGTCGCTAATGAGAAAATCTACAATTGATTTACGGAATTTTTGGGAGCAATATACTTTATTAATGTGTAATGAAATTCATCCGAATACTTGCATTACACTAGGATACGCCAGTATATACATATTTCCAATTTTTGCCCAAATGACTTCTATACCTACTTTCCCATAATTAATACAGTTTCGTCTCTGTGAGATATCTATAATATACATTAATTGATTAATAATGTCTCTGTGACATAAAATCCAGCACTGTTCTGAAAGATTTGAACAAACTCAAAATATTCAGGATTCTTTTACTTTACAAAGGACGTACAGTGCACCAATTTCCGGACATACCAAGGAGCCACGATGCCCAGCACGATGAAGAAAAGCAATGAAAAAGTTCATTGACGAAATCAACGCACAGGCATTGTTGCAACCTCAATTTTATTCGTCTTCAATAAAGTAAGCGTACTTGTTTATCTCGCAGAGATGCAGTAAAATCCGATTATAAAAATCACATGGGACCTGCAATGTTTGAAAACAATAACCGGATGATAACGTTCAGTGGACAAAATACCAGACATGCGCGGTAAGAACATTGAAGCGTGACTTTTACGTAAACATGTATTTTGGAAAGAATATTATGATATATTTAAATCAGAATAATATGAAAAAAAAAGACTCCTGAGGAGGTCAAGACCCACCAGGGGTTGTAGAGCCAAGAGTGATGATGATGAATATGAAAAAGAATCATTTCATCACATATTTCGTTTCCAAGTGTAATTGATAACAATAGCCGAAGTTTGATTATAATAGGTGGATTATTTAGAATTAATTGTTATAAATAATCGAATAATAATAATAATAATAATAATAATTGGATAATTTGTATAGCGCCGTTTTCGCGAAATACTCACCTCAAGGGCGCTTTACACAGAGAAATTATTATCTTACAAGACAACTTACTGCTAGAAAAGAAAAAACTTATTTACTATTACTTATTCACTAGGTGGCATACAAGAAGTGGAATTAAAATTGAGTACTATAATAGTTTGTGAGTCCCTGAAAGAATTATGTGTTTTCGCGGAGTGCACAATATGAGTGGAAAACATTAGCTAGCGTTGTTGTGGTTAGATTTTATAGGTTTTTATAGGATTGTCTAAATAAATGCGTCTTAAGTTGTTTTTTGAACAGTGGTAAGCTGTCAGTTTGTCTCAGTTTGTTAGGTAGTTTGTTCCATAACTTTGGTCCAGCCACCGCGAAAGCACGATCACCGAAATTAGTTTTGTGGACGCGATTTACTTCAGCTAACCTATTTGTATTAGATGTTGATGCTGAGCGAAGTGTTAGTTGTCTATTATTTGCGGAGAATGGAATGCAGAAGTCGGTTATGTATTGAGGGGCCATGTTGTGAATAGCCTTAAATATTGTAAGGCAAAGCTTATATTCAATCCTCTCTGGACATCTAAGCCAGTGAAGGTTTTGAAGATGGTTTGAGATGTGCGCAAACTTTGAAACGCCGGTAATAAGTCTTGCGGCGGCATTAAATACAGATTGTAATTTGTTTATTTCCTGTTTCGGGAGATGATTGATAACGATTAACCATACTATCCGTGATTACAATAAATGGATTCCATTGCAGTATAAAATACTAATGACGTACGAGTTTGTACAGATATGTGATAATATGCAAAATAAATTTACAGAAATAGCGCACAGAATCAATTCGTTTAAATAGTATACAAAAATGTATCATCTGAAAGCATTTGTCCCGTACTTATATTTTATATTTTTCACGCCCGTTTTAAGGCGGTTTTTTACCCGATTTTCTACTCTACTATACTCTGAGTCGTCTACATGTGGCTAGACTACCCATTCTTCTACTACAAGGGTATTAGCGTAATCGCTTTGATACTTTTATCATACTAACTGTCTTATTGTAATAAATACTGGGGGTTTTATATCGAATTGGAGGGGTAAAATTTTTATTAAATAACGCATTTATTTTTTTACTTGATAATTAAAAAAACTAATTATGTGAGAATACTTTATCTGCAGTGCCGCCTTATTCTATGATGATGATATTAAAATTAGCTTTAAAAAAATTACCATCTTAGAATATTGTTTATATAAGTATTTACGAATCATTTATTAGGTGTTCAGGTTGATGCTGTCTGTCAGTCTCATCCTAGATGGATCGGGTGCATTCCATTCCTTCAGGAAGTTGCAACACGTGTCTCTTTCTGAAAGGCATAATAATAATAGTTGGATCATTTGTATAGCGCCGTTTTCGTGAGTACTCACCTCAAGGGCGCTTCGCACAAAACAACTTACTGGCTAAAAACGCTTATTTACTATAACTTATACACTAGATGACATGCAAAAAATTGAATTAACCTTTAAAACTATAATAGTTGGGAGTGCCAGAAAGAATAACGTATTTCCACGGAGTGCATAGTAGGAGTGGGAAACATTACGGAGTGTAACGGTCTGATTCTATAAATTTTTATATGATCGTCTAAACAAGTGCATATTTAGTTGTTTTTTGAACTGTGGTAAGCACTGTCTGTTTGTCTCAGTTTATTAGGTAGTGCATAAGAAAAATATTATCCTCATATGAATGATTTCGGATGAGGAGATTTTCTTGAAAAGGAAGGCTGCAAGATTTGTAGAAGTTTACTGACAACTTGAGAAAGCATTGAATCCCCGTGTCCAACTTGCGCCGATGTTTTTCAGACGAGTTGAAAACACTCGTTATTTTTAAGCGCAGCTAAAGACTTGTCGAATTTCATCCTGTCTTCTATATTTTAGCAGTCAGCAATAGATATAAGACCACGATGTTTAAGGTATCCACGATTAAAAGCAGACAGGTTTTTGCATGATTTCCAGGAGTTCTTTAATGTGTTCTCGCTTCGCTGCACGCGGCCGCTGCCTGTGGGCATTATGCGCCACATGTTTAATTAATTGCCGTGAAGTATATTCCTAGGATGGGTAGAATGCTGAAACTAGATTCCGCGGCTGCAAAAGGAACATGGAAAACGGCAACACTAATTAATAACTCTTAAGCCATGTATTCACTAGGGGACAAATTGTCCCTCAACAGCACGCGCGGCATAGAGTCTACGTGACGTTGCAACGTCGTGCACTGTTCCGCGACCTCGCGCACAACATAGCGCGGCATTTCTACGTGCCGTGGCAACGTTGCCATGCGCACGGTACCCGAGCGTACTCACTGCAACATTCCGCGGAGCGTCAGTACCACGTGGTTTTGGTCTATATTCTGTGCCACGTGGTATGTTTACAAGTGAATACGCATGCGCTGTATCTGTCAAGATGACAATGCGGGGAAAACGAAATCGTTCTCGAACTCATCGAGCTGTATCGATCGAAGATCGCATAGAATGTCCGTCCTTCTTTCTCTTTGCAGTAAATATTTTCGCATTCTCCTCTTTTTTCTCCTCTTACTTTTCGATAAACTCATTAACGTAAACAGATACGCGGCTATCATCATAACCTCATAGGGCGATATATTTCCGCGACGTCTGGAAAACAATAATTATTTGCAAAAAGAACCTTGTTTTTAATAATATTCAATTTACTACAGTAAAACCTCGTTAATTTGAAATTGCGACCCAAAAAAACATTTCGGATTGCGCGGAACCCCGTTTTCGCCAAATGAGATACCGCAGCTGTCATCCATAACCTCATTGGATGACATTTCCGCGACAAGATATGCGAGTCCCGGTGTGTACACGTCAAATGACCGCGTCATTGTCCCCGAAACATGAGCGTAGATGTTGATGCGACATGTCGAGCGGAATGTTTCGCGATTTGTCCCCTAGTGAATACATGGCTTTATTCAGTACCTTCGGCTGTCAAGTACCTACTGTGAGCAAATCTTTTGGACGATCGTAATATAGTGGAAATTGTTTAATGGACATCGGTTATTTTTTTTAAATTAGGTTCTATTCAGATAGAAGTAAACTATGTACGTACAATAAGTGGTTGTTGATATTTGTGTTCTTAGTTCTCCTCACTATGGGTGCCTGCGCTGAGGCGAACTAGGTTTGTCTATTTATTTTCATTTTTAATTTCTTTGTCGTTTTTAATTCATATTTTAATTTATCTGCATCAACTTGATTTAGCCATATTTTGATCTTTTTTTGAACTCTTCAATCTTTACAATATTTTTGAAGGTTGGAGGAAGGATGTTGTAGAGTTTTGTTGCAAAATAAATGTGGCTTCTTTGGCCAAAAGTTGTGTTGAACGTATATTTCTGTTGCTATTTTACTGCTTCTCATGTTATATGCCGGAGTTTTATTGTTTTGTTTTGCATCTTTTTATTGTTGTAAGAGAATGATCTTGGCATAACGCCCTCTCGTTTGAGGGCGTTCTGATTGGAAGTTTTAAAATGGTTTTTATACGTAATGCTCTTTTGCGATATATTTAAAATGATTGATATAATTTGATTATGATTGATATAATAAATTGGTTGATATAATTTGTTGTGGCAGATCCCCACGCTAAGATTCCATACTCAAGCCGAGAATGACATAAGGCAAAGTAAACTTTTTAAATATATTTCTTAGATAGTATATTTATTGTCTAATATTCAGAACTAGACATAATAATAGTGTTAAACTAATTATGTTAACCCGTGTAACAATTGACACGTGGCAGAGAGGACACGCCACATTCCTGCCCTGACACACAACTCTCGTCTCATTCACATTTATACATCTTTATACGGTTGTTGAGGCTTCTAACCAGACCATCTTCTAGTTTCTGGCTAACCTGGTCAAGCCAAGTCCCCCGGGCCGCCCTCTATTTCTGGCGCCATCAGTGCTTGCGTCACACGTCTTTCTCACCATTCTCTTCTCATTCATTTGCTCGATATGACCAAACCACCTAAGCGAACCTTCTTTTAATTCTATTCATGATGCTAAGGGTAGCTATACATTATTTTATAATTTCTTCATTCTTTACTTTACCATAAAAAAACTATGTAATGCGCCATCTACCTTATAAAACAATAATATTTTTTAGCATATATTAAGTGTGTAAAACACTATGCTAGTAGAAAGCAGTTACCAATTTTTCCCGTAAAACTGTTTGCTCTAAAAGAAGGGGGTAGAGTTGCGTATACTGTGTATATATGTTCTCTAATAATGTCCATTACTAACGTTATCAAGATGCTACGTTAAACAAGATAGCGCTGTTCTCAAAGCCTTAACCGGCGGCCGAAATATATATATATTAAAAGTCATTTCTGACGGGTTATAGCTAGTGTTCTTAATATTTTTATTATTAAACTAAACCTGTACTATGAAAAAAGGACTAACTTGATGACTAAGGAACATGGTTTGAATCCCCCACCACGGCCTCAACCACCAGATCAACAAGCAACTCAAATTATTATTATTTCTTTTTCAATGCTCACAATTAAATTTTTTATCTAAAATCGGGATGTGCTGTCATACGGTACTATTATATTATACTAAACTTAAATAGTTAATGCGAATACTCCGGATCTCGCTGCCCTGTTATGTGGATGGTGATGGCGTTAACGATGTGTCAATCCTCAAAGTTAAAAAAAAAAATAGTCAGATTCATTAACGAAAAGTCGTAATTTTTATTTAAAAATACAGTTTAAGCGGCCTTGACGTTTGTAAAGTATTTTATATTGCCGCAATACTTTAACGTCATGTGTCTTGAGTTTGAGTTGAGTCAGAAATATAATTAGCTAGCTGTTCACACCCGGCGTTGCACGGGTTAAGGATTAAGTTGAAAATAAATTTGTGGGGGGAAACAAAGGTTTGATTCGAGAGGTATAGATTTGCATCGAAAATATATCAGAGGGAGAAGAAAAGGTAAAAGGGGAGGGAGGAAATATAGCCTATGATACCTGCCGAGTCCCAAAGAATAAGTTCCAAATTTTAAGTGCAAACTTCGATGTCGCTTATCTATAAATATTGATATTAGGAAATTGTTGTTGATTTTTATGCTATAATTTAGGCAGGAACCTCCTATAACGAACAAGCTCTATTACATCCTGTACATATATCAATAAATAATAACAAATATATTCAATTCTCTTCTGATCGGATCGGAAAAAAACGTCAGTCGGCCAACGCAACGAGTTATTTTTTTTATTTTTTTTATTTATTATTAATTTATTTTTTAAAAATATTTATTACATTAAACAGATGCCAAACTGCACAGCAGTTTTACGGCATGGTTGCCTTCAATATTTGACAATAAATTTTATTTTATAATGAGGATAGTAGGTTATTATCGAGTGTTGCATATTTTTTTACAAGTGATACATGATATGTAATTATAAATTAATGTAAGATTAGGTACATAGCTTTAATATATATTCTTTTAGCTTGTACTTTTTTGAAGCCAATGGAGTTTTTTAATTAATTAATCGTATTCTTGAAAGCATTTACTTCCATATTTCTAATAATGTTAACATCACTCATCATCATCACTTGGCCTCCTCAAGAATCTTTCTCCACTCATCTCGGTTTAATGCCAGCTCTCTCCAGTTCCGAAGCTCCAAGGCAGAGATGTATTTGAAGACGTTGTCATTCCATCTTTATTTTGGCCTTCCTAAGCTCCTTCGCCCTATTGACCTTTAGTTCAGCAGGGACTTTGGTGCTTGATGCTCGGACATTCTCTCCACATGACGGAGCCACCGAAGTCTTGACATCACTATACACGCGACTAAAGATTACTCAAGTGGTGAATAAAACGCACAAAAAATATTATGCAATATAAATATACAAGAATCATAAAATCATTTTAAAAAGTGTAAAATTTCGAGTATTACTATCCTTTAGAAACAACATCCACCACTCCTAGATTTAGATTATAGGTTCTCATTCAATTTCAATTAATTTTTTTTCAATTTATTTATTTATAACATAACATTTACATTACAAACATATGTTCATTCGTAAATATTATTAAAAAGTGAGATAATATACAAACAACAAAATATCAAACGTATATAAATTCATTCATATCAAAGGTGTAGGAGAATCCCGCTTCGGAATTGTTACCCCCTCAGACACATGTAATATATCAATACCCAAAGTGATTTTGTTCAGCATAGCTGTGGCTCTTCCAACAGGCATAACCATCGGCAGGTTGGTCCTGTATATTGGAACGTGAAACAATCTATACTGACGATGTCTAATGTAATTATCAGGAACATACAAACCAATGCTCTGCATAATTTCAGGATTATCGATCACACCGCGCAACAATCGATAAAAATGTGTAATCAAATCACATTCCTTCTATTCTCTAGACTATTGTAGTCAAGCATACCCTGGAGAAACTCGATTGGGTAAAGCTTAGAGTATATACAATCCATAGAGACCATATTATTTCGAAACTTGTAAGAATTTTGTTAAAAGAGGCGTGGTCATTCGGTGAGACTGGACAATTCGTTTTTAACACGTGTTTGTAATTTGTTGCTAAAACAGGGCTACCACAAATGAACGATTCTCTGTGAATTCTCTTACAATAAAGTAGCAATAAATGATAATGCCTTTTATATGTGGGTAAATTTATTTATTTTAATTTATTTTATTACAATTTTAAATATCACCACAACAATAATTATATAAGGAACTGCAATAATAATAATAATTATTATTATAATCGAGGATTATTTATATCATATCAAACATAAACATTTAGTTATCTGCATTTGTACAAATATTTAGAAAATTACGTTATTTACATAATATACATTGTTTGTATATACACATAAAATACATTGTTTGAAAAAACAATATGATGAAGTACATTAATGGAATTAATAATAAATATAAAATTTTAATATAGTACGCTATTGATTTTGGAAGATAATTAATCTGTTGAAATGTTGTCTCACTCTGACGGTAGGTTGTACCGCTGATTTGATCAGAAAGTGTAGCCTGACATCTAAATATTTAGAAGCAACTGCCTTAATTAGGTGAACAGTATGGTTCTCCAGCGGTGACTGGTCTAGCATGTGAGAAAGTAATATATTAAAACAATCTACAGTTAGGAATATTTTTAAGACCCTGTTGACTAAATATTCTAATGAAAAGTGAGGATTCATTCTTTTTCCTCCACTACGGTTAAGAGCTTCTCTAAAAACGCGTTCACTATGTGTGCAAATTAAAATAACGTCATCTGATGGATATACTAACCCCCCTCTATCTTTTTGTGCAATTAATGAATTTCGCAAAGTTGTCTTAAAGCCAATAAGGGCAGAAAGCAACTCTCCCATGTTTACTGTCGAATTAGTAGACTGAAAGTAATAATATCGATTAAATTTAAAGCTTTCAAAAACTCAATACAACGATTTTAGGTAAATCATACTATCTATACATACATGGCCAACGACTTCATTACATGAAGGGATCACTTCTAGCAACTCTCCCATGTTTTCTGTCGAATTTGTAGACTGAAAGTAATAATATCGATTAAATTTAAAGTTTTCAAAAAATTAATACAACGATTTTAGGTAAAACGTACTATCAAAACATACATGGCCAACGACTGCATTACATGAAGGGATCACTTTAAGCAACTCTCCCATGTTTACTGTCGAATTTGTAGACTGAATGTAATAATGTCGATTAAATTTAAAGTTTATGAAAAATTAATATACCTAACGATTTTAGGTAAAACATAATATCGATGGCTCCTACGTATGCTATTATAACCCATAAATCGAAAATTTTTAGTTTTTTTATGTTTTTCTTATTTCTTATATCTTTATAACAAAGAAATAAAAACATTTTGCAATTAATTACGTTTTTTTTCAGATGTATTTTATAAGGCAATGTATATTTATACCGGATGAAAATATACTACTTCATATACTAGGAGTTTCAGAATGCACACCGTATAAATTGGCGATTTAAGAAATTTTTTATGTAACGAAAAACGAATAAAGAATGAACACAATAGGTACTTACTCTATCAAAAGCCAGTTCTGCTCTTGAATAATTCGTAGGAACGGCAAATTTTTTTATTCGAACTAATTTGTTTTCTTTCCTTCTGTCAAAATGTACATTCAAGAAGTGATCTGAGCAAACACAACTGTGATTTCCGGGATTCCAATTAATCCTTCCCACAGCATGGATCCATTCACTTTTTTTTACTTCATTTTTTGGGAACCTACAAAAAATGATATCCCAATCCGAATACTTTAAATAATAAATAATAAATAATTTGTATTCTAAAATTTTAAGCACAGCCCTGTCGGTCCAATATGCTTTGTCATAAAAATACCACATTGAGCTTAGTTAGATCCATACAATGTAGTGCCTTCTCTTTCTTACTCCTAAAAATTCAGAATTTTTAAAGGAGAAAAAAAGAGACGGATATATTTTAAAATGTCGGCTATCTAAGTAAATAATTTTACAGTTCGTATTGGTTAAACATTCATAGACATATTTTGATTTAAGTCATCAAAAACATCTTCAAAATAGCATTCTCCGAATTATTTGTGTAATAAAATCAATCAAAAATAAACGTTCTAGGATTTTTTAAACAAAAGTAAATGTTTGCACTTGGTTTGTTGTTAAAATTATGAAATAAAACGTATATATGTAAAATTTTCATATTTTGGATAAAATACCTGTGATAACTGATATGTTTCTTCCCGTTTCCAGTCCTATTGGAACACCCCTTCATTGCACAAGAAGGCATATCAATTTTTTGTAATATTTGCACGTAAACACACAATAATTTATCGAAAATACGGATAACAAATCTGTCAGCTCTGCCGTTCTCTGCCCGAGTTTTGAAACTCGGGCAAAGAGAACCCTTACAAAGCAATTAAAGACGTACTCGACCGGGTGATCTTTTTTGTCCCTTTTTGTCTTATGTGTTACTATATTGTTAAAACTGAGTAAGCTTTATGTTACCACGCGTACGGGTTTGGTAAAATGTTTAGTTATCCCTCTATGGATTGTATATACTCTAAGGGGTAAAGCCAAGGATAATGCCCGTACTCTCTCATGTAGAGATATCTCAGAAACTTCTTTTGGACTTTCTCCACCATAAGAGAGTACTTGCCCTCATATGGCCCCCAGATCATCGAGCCACTCTCGAGTCTACTCCGCACCAAGGAGTTGTAGAGTTCTCAATACGCGGGTATTCTCAAAAACCCTGGCAGTACGCAGAACAAATCCTAACATTCTCAAAGCATTACATCACTGATCGTCTCTATGTGATCGTGAAATGTTAGGTTGCTTACAAATCCAACACCTAGATCTATTTATCTATAGATTCACTACTATACTTCATCTTGACAATTCATCCTCGATATGCAAATCTATTTTCAGTCTCGTTTAATAAAGTTTGTGATTATATCGAATCATAACCTTATGCTGGCGTACTCTTGTCTTGTCTTGTAATATTGTAGGAATTTGTAATGACGACCGTTACTCTAGTACCTACCTGTAACATCGTCTGATTGGTTACGATCGCATCCGACTCAAACTTCCCGGCTTCTATTCACTCGGCGTCCATTTTAACGTTTTGTTTATACCAATTTAATCAAACAATGACATTTATTTATCTACTTAAATACTTGTAAAGATGATTTGTACATCTATTAGGTGATTCCGAAAATAATGCGGGTTGATTTTAATGTTGTCACGAGTCGCAGCGGTGGGAGACGAAATGAAACACTCAAAACAATCCAAATATTATTTGGAAGGAGCACTATTTTGTAACTCGCACTGATTCGATTCGCTAGAATATTTCTCGAGAATATTCCACTTGTCTCTGATATATTAATGCATGTCGCAAATTTGTATTGCTCAGATTCGCACTGCAAAATTCCGCACGTAAGTAACCCACTAGCGCCGTTAGTACCTATGTGGTATCGCCCGCTGTCTATTTCGCTTTCTCTGCCTTCGCTTCTACGGTTTCGCCAAATGTCAAAATAATACTGGCGGTCGCGTTTGCTGCATCGCAATATGTAAGGTAAGATTTCGGAAGTTTCGCGAATATTGTCGCGTTTTATACAGATATCTAGTTTATTCTAAAAGTGTTAGAAAATCCTCGATTATGTGCAGTTCCTTTTATTTCTAGCATATCGTAACAATATTATACAATTTAGAAGATTCTCTGCTCGGATTTTTTCTTCTTTTTTATTGCACAGTTAGAATCTGCTAAATTTATATTTCCTCCAGAAATGCGACTGAAAAATTATATTTTTGCATTATGTAAACTTTGGCATTATACATCTCGAATAATCTCAAAAAGGTTAAAGAATCCCTTTTAAACGGCGGCATTGATTCGAAATGTTTGGAAATGAAGAAGTATTAATGAGAAGAGGGTAGAGCAGTTTCTGCTACTTTGAAAACAAAGTATTAAAAGATTTAGTGGAAGAAAAAAAAACAGATAGATTTTTTAACGCGAAGCTCATCCTTCGAACCGATTTCAAAGACGTGTAGACGTCAAATTTTTAAATTAGCACTAATACTTGTTGTAAGGTGACACTTCTGGAGCTCCTTGGACGTGGCGCCCGCATCAGCAACTGCCGACCCTGAAAGCAGCCTACAACATTTGCAATATTGGTCATTTAAATGAATACCCAAATCAGTCCAGACTTGTCAATCTCCATTACTTATTTATCTCAGGGTTGCTCCGGATCTGAGCGAAGAGCAAATGTAAGAAAGTACATACCTACCGAAATATTAGGTCCTTACACATGAAATTGGCGTTTTGCCGTACTGGCGAATTTGATCTCAAACATCTTCTCTTTGGTTAGGAATTCCAAATCCAAATTTATACAGCTATTTACTCATGTATTTGTGTTTTGAAAATTATAATTCATTTGTTTTTTCCTCAATTGTTATTTTCTTTGCGTCACTCAGTTTACAAAATGAAAAACTTGAAATATCGCGTTATTTACGAGTACGAGTTCCACCGTGGCACCAGTGCTGCAGAAACGGCTCGAAGGATTAATGATGTGTATGGCGACGGTGCCGCAAAAGAAAACACAGTGCGTTTTTGGTTCCAACGTTTTCGTTCTGGAAATTTCGGAAATTTTTATTGTTGAAATAAAATATAACTTATGAATTCGTGGAGTGTCCGTCGGGGGTACTTTTAGTGCGATAGCAAACAGGAACTAATCGCGTGAACTAGTA
Organism: Agrypnia vestita; assembly: GCA_016648135.1. Classification (NCBI taxonomy): domain Eukaryota; kingdom Metazoa; phylum Arthropoda; class Insecta; order Trichoptera; family Phryganeidae; genus Agrypnia; species Agrypnia vestita. The sequence continues at coordinate 1,282 of JADDOH010008887.1, read as the reverse complement.
CACAGCAACAACGGTTTTCATTAGTTAGTTATTCATTTAATTTTTAACTTTTAGTGTAAGTTGCATCCAGACGAAGGGACCATTGCTGATATTGTTGACACGAAACATGTTGATATTTCAACAAATTAGTTGTAACGGACAGGATGAATGATAGCCCTGAAAAGAGCCTCCTCAAAGAAGATGACATTGCCGAGTTCCATGGTTCGCTGCGGACACCGATCAAGGTGGACCTGTGACGTCATCTTATTCACGGGCGACCGGGCAGGACGCCGGTGCGTCATCACCACCCTGAGGACCGTAAAGACGGGTCCTATGCTTTGATAAATTTGTGAACAAATTTATGTATGAAAATTTATGAAAATAAAATAGCTGTGACATGTTTTAAATTATTACAAATTATTGTAAGAACCTAAATATTGACATATATGAATGTACTTTGTCACATGTTTATTTTCAATAAACGAGAAAATCGCTGTTGCGATAGACCGGGGTGGTGAGTGTAGCCACCTGTATGGCATAAAGACAGATATAAGAAATATTATTGAATATTTCCGAGTGACGGCCAACTGTATGGCGGAAAGACAGATACAGGAAATATTATTTCCTACGGCTAACTGTATGGCCTGACAGACAGAATTACGAAATATTGTTAAATATTTCTACATATGTATCCGAGGACAGAGAGTTGGTATGCGAAGGAAAAACGGGCTGCAGACCGATTGTTTCCGATAAGTCGCGAAGCCATATCTTGTCAGATCTCGGATAAATCTACATATAACTAACAGTGTTTTATAGGCCTAGCGACGGGGCTCATCACTAATAAGGTCCCGGGCGCGACAGCCACCGAAAAACGGTATTTGTACCAACAAATACGAGAATTTTCGACCCACAATTGATTTTCTTATATTTACGAAAAACGAGGGTTTTTTCAATGAAATTGGTATCAAACCATAATATTTTTGCTAAACAAAGCCATTTAGACTAAAATCTGAAAGAAAATCATGTAAATAAAAAAGTAAAAATTTTCACATTTTTTACGTAACCACTATCAGCAGTGGTCCAATGTCAATAAGGGTCATTTTTCAGTCAAAACTTTAAAACTGTCTTGCGGACGCTACAACAGCCGGATCAACTTAAAATATTTTTTGTTGAATTCCTTGTGTAAGAATTTTACCATTTCCATTTTACTTGTTTTTACATACCTACCTTGTCAGGGGCGCACCTGAAAAATAAATGAAAATTATTTTTTTGCGACCCACTTTGAAATATTTATAAATGACTG